>CABHPP010001030.1:21348-40024 GCA_902168425.1 Peromyscus attwateri | reverse complement strand
GAAAGGTCATATACAGAACTTTAATGTTCCTTTCTTGTCCACCATCTACGGAACTGTTACAGACACAGCAGCTCTCTCGGGAGTCATCAAAATTCTTTTCCTCCTCCCCATTGTCCTTCTGCAAGGTTCTCTTCTCCGTAAGTCTTCAGATAGATGTCTATCCCCTGCCTTTCATCTACTAGTCTGTATTTGAAATAGAAGTGACACCAGATTGTTTAAGCTGGGCATGCTGGTGCATGCTGGTAATTCCAGCACTTGAGGAGGGATGGAGGTGTGAGTTCAAGGCAGGTTTGCTACAAATGTAGCTGGAGAACCTGTCTCAAAGCAACAACAAAACCCAAAAGAATGTAAAAGAGCAAACAAACACCAAACCAAAAAAAAGTGTTAACTGCTAAATAATCTTCTTCAGATTTATAGAACTGACCTTTCTAGTGACCTTTAAATGTGTGAGAGCTTTTCTTAGTCTTCAGCTCTATGCATCAATTAACACACATGTATGTTTCTGTGAGGTTTAGATTGAAGAGATGTGATATTCATGTTTGGAAAATAGGACATAGCTCCAGGAGGTCAAATATGTGATATTCCAACCCCAGAATAAAAAAAACAAAAAACAAAATGTGTGCCCTAGAAGACCCTGCTCAGCACGTAGCCACACTACCCATGGTGCTTTGCTTTCCCCAGCCACCAGCTGTTGGCTCTCCTGAGTTCCTGCAGATGTAGCTCTGAGGCTGCTAGCCCCTTTGTCATCTCAAGATGACATCTCATGAACAAACATGAGTCCTTCTCATCACTCTCTTCTGGGCTTCAGGGGAGCAGCTTGGGCTGGGCTCTCATAGACATACGTAGTTTTGAGAGTCTTATCTTTAACGATAAGACCCCCAAATAGAGGGTCACAGTACCCCCAAGCAATGAATATCTATACTTATCTATATTTAACTGCCTATCTATCTATCTATCTATCTATCTATCTATCTATCTATCTATCTCTGTATCTAAAATGCTTATGCTATATAGAGAGCAGGCTGAATAGCGTGGAGGAAGAGCCAGTAAACAGCATTCCTCCACGGCTTCTTCTTCAGTTCCTGTCTCTAGGTTCCTGTCTTTCGGTCCTGCTACGACTTCCACTGATGATGAACTATGAGCTGTCAGATGAAATAAACCCTTGCCTTCCCAAGTTGCTTTTGGTCATAGTGTCTATCACAACAACAGGAAACGAAACCAAGACAATAGTGTTTGCTTATCATTTATGTACATCTCCCTGAGTATTTTGAAATCATCTCTAGGTGATTTATAATACCCACTACAGTGTAAATGCTCATGGGCAGGTGTTACGATACTGTATTGTTTAGGGACTCATGGCCTGTTCAGTATATGCAGTTACATTTTCCCCTTGGTTTTTTGATCTGAGCTTGGTTGGGTCAACAGACCTGGGACCCATGGATCTAGAGTACCAATCGTGTTCAGAGCAGAAAAGAATTTAAAAAGAGGTCCTTCCGTGGTCTATACTCACCAGAGGCTCTGCCATAATGATGCGAATCTTCCGCTCTGCCTGAGTGGTGAAGTTGACAAATAAACTCTTGAGGACGTACTCTCCTGGTTTGCTGTCTGGGTCCACATTGATGGGCAGCATGGTTGGTGGTCCTTTCTCCCTGTGTGTACCCGAAGCAGGTGGAACCGGAGGCTTGATGTAGCCGTTGCCGACAGGAGAAGCTGGAAAACAGGGTGGATTTTAATGGATGAAAAGAAAGTCATCAATATGCAGGTGGTGTATGTTCATAAACCATAAATGTAGGACTATGAATCACAAAAAGGTCATGCTTCAAATCATAGCCTGGCCTTAGTCTTTAGAAATGGTGTTGGAATTTAAGTGCTCTGATTATGTAATGTTTTTATTACAACCAAATACATCATCCTGTTTACCACATGGATATAGCTGATAAATTCTACAACATTTAAGACGTTTGGGGCTTCTTTTTGAATGTTCTAGGCAGGTGGATTATGGAGAATTGAAAACGAGATTTCTTCTATCGGTTTTAACGGCGGGCCCCCTGTCCTCTGGGCTTCACAGTCGGAGAAACTCTTGGCCATTGCGTCCACAAATCTCTACGAACCACTTTTCAAAAACTCAGCTGGCTGCTGTTCTCCAAAGAGATGTACTTCTACCAAGAAAAGGGCTCGGAAGCTCAATCCTGCCATCCTAGCACTTGGGAGGCTGAGGTGGGAGGATTTGTGTGAGTTCAAGGACAGCTTGATATAAAAACACTTGTCTCATAAAAGGGGAAGGAGGTCCCACCTGCCTTCCTACAACCCTTTCTGCATATGTCTGTAGAGCAATACATCTCTCAACCCTCACCTGAGAAACTTCTATTTGCTGTAGATGGTGACTAATACAGAGACCCACAACAACCCACAGAGAATAAGGGACTACAGAAAGGTCAGCCCCACGCCCCTCCCCACCCCCAAGGCTCAGGGATCATCACAGAAGAGAAGGCAGGAGTTTAAGAGCCAGAGACAATGGGAGACAACAAGGAAACTGTCTTCAGGATGTGGCTGGGCAGTTGCACAGCACGCACAAGACGTGTGCAGGCCCAGCCAGACCAAAGCCCCGCACGCACGGAGAGGGGAGCTGCCGGGAAGGTAGAGGTCTGTTCTCTTTAAGAGTGCAAGCACTGGTAAATCAACCATGCTCCCGTGAAGACCATCCATCCAAGAATATTGTGGGCAGCACAAACCGGTCTCGAAGATTTTTGGTTTGTTTTGGGGGGATACAGCGTTGGGTGGACAGGGAAAGGGGGGGCATCTGGGAAGAGTTAGAGGAGTGAATATGATCCGAACACTTGGTAAGAAACTTGGAGTCCTCAAAGAACTGATCTAAAAAGGGGAAGAGTGCCTCTGTCGACGACGTCCAAGGTGTGGATTGAATTTTTTGTTCTCACCACCACCGCACCAAGTTGTAGTGCCTGTGCTGAGTTTTACAAAATGTGCAGAATCCTAGTTACACTTCTCCCAAGCTGGGGCAGCCATCAGGGTTCCTGTCGGGGGTGGGGTGGCCCGAAGTCTCCATTCAGAGCATAATGGAAAAGTGTTTTATCAGATAGTTACTGAAAATTATTTTGTTTATAAATGCAAATGACCTCCCCTCTCTCTTTGAGACAGGGTTTCTCTGTATAGCCCTAGCTGTCCTGGAACTCACTCTGTAGACCAGGTTGACCTCGAACTCAGAGATCTGTCTGCCTCTGCCTCCTGAGTGCTGGGATTAAAGGCGTGTACCCACCACCTGGCAAACAAGGCTTCCAAATTCTTCCCCTCCCCCTATTTGCTTGCTTTGCTTTGCTTTCCTTTTTTGAAAGAGTCTCAGTCTATAGTCGAGACTGACTTCAAACTGAAGCCAATCCTCCTGCCTCAGCCTCTCAAATGCTGGGATTACAGCTATCTGTAATCATGACTATCTAGGAGATCCATGAGTTTCTAAGGTGTCAACTATCCCATGAAAAACACAAGATTGAGAGAGTTAAGATAAGGATACCTGGAATGAAGAGGACCTTTAAAGGGTGCATACAGTTTTGGGTGATCGGGTACAGGCATTAAGGAAAGGAGACATGAGAAAGGAGAAATCCCCGCTCACTGAGAATGCTTATTCTACTGGCGAACATTCCAAGGCAGCTGACGGAGGTCAGCATTAATCACGCCTGCCTGGTCTCCGATGCTCTTGGCATGTGGACACCTTGTGGAAGTAGGGCACCGCCCCAACTGCCGCTCAGAGGGACATCCTATCTGTGCTATCTGCCTACTGTATCAAGGTCACCAAGCTTCAGAACCAGAGACCTGAATGTCAACCCAAACCCTTCATTTGGAAACAAGGCTTTATTCTCTCTGATGTCCCACAGGGCTGAACGCATTTCTAGAAGCCAGCAGTAACCGAGTTGATGCAAAACACAATCACAAGATCCTGGGACTAAACCCGTAATGATAGCGAGGGGAAGATCAGGACAGTGACCCTGGCACACCTCTGGCAAAGTCACAGACAGCTGAAACCCGGGCACCAGCGTACCTCATACAATCCCTCCATTTCCAATCCCAAATCCCTGTCCGCAGCTGTTTTTAAAAGAAGTGTCCACCTGTACTTCCAATCTGGTGTCTTTGTAAGCACAGAGCCCACCCACGTGACCAAGCCCACCACCCCGGAGTCAAGGCAGAGAGGGAACGAAGGGAAGGCCCCTCTTGTTCTGTGTGAGTTCACACAGCTCAGCCTTGGGAGATGGAGGCATGGTAAAGGTCAGAGGTGAGGAATCTTGAACTCAATCCACTCTCAGGTTTCAGAAAGCCCTCTTTATATCACCATCATCAATTTCCAACAAGTACTGCCATTTTTCTAGAAGAAGCTCGACAGGGCAGCTTTTAGGGAAGCTCTCCCCAGTGGGTGCCTGAGTAAGGGAGAAACAGGAAATTTGCATACCTTGGTCATGAACATCGATGCCAACTCCTCCCTAGTCTAAACCTGGTGTACATGAGTGTAATTCCAACACTCCAAAGTGGAAGCTGGAAGAACAGAAGTTTGAGACTAGCCTGGGCTACAGAATACCCCATTTCAAACAACAACAAACAACCAAACCAAAACACACATAATAATAACATAAAGACCACTCTTATCTAATATTACCAAAGATAAACTCATTAGACCCTCCCATTTGCTTGAATCTACGTATTACTAATTTCATTTTGTCCAAAAAGAAAGAAGAAAAGTTAAAAAAAAATTTGTTGGTGAGTTTTAATTTCACTGCAATCTTCTCTTTCACCTCCTTCTCTGTCTCTGGCTTTTTGAGACACCATCTCTAGCCAGGGTAGCCACAGTTCTTCATGTAGCTGAGGATGACCTTGAACTCCTAAACTGCCTACATTACCAACATTTGCAGGACCATCGCAAATACCCCTTACAACCCAGTAAGTCAACTACTGTTTTATAATGATGCTGGGAAGGAGGTAAAGGCAGCCTTGGTGTCCCCCGTGAGACCCCCCCCAGAAGCTGAGAGCGCAGTGGCATGGCAGGAAAACAGCCGTGACCTCAGCACTTTTCTGTGAGTAAAGTCCACTTCTCATTAGAGACAACCACTTCTCACCCGCTGCTCACTCCCTTTCAGCCAGCAGGTACGCAATGGGCACCTAGGTTCCAGGCCCTGCTCTAGATACTGAGACACTTTGGAGAGAAGGGCCAACAGCTCTTCCTTGTTGTACCTCCTATTTTGTGGCAAAGCAGTTTCATGCCATGGGATGGTCTGTCTGTCAAATTGCTCTGATTAGTCAATAAATAAAACACTGATGGGCCAGTGACCAGGCAGGAAGTATAGGTGGGACTAACAGAGAGGAGAATGGAGAGAACAAGAAGGCGGAGGGAGACACTGCCAGCCACCGCCAGGACAAGCAGCATGTGAAGATGCTGGTAAGCCACGAGCCACGTGGCAAGGTATAGATTTATAGAAATGGATTAATTTAAGATATAAGGACAGTTAGCAAGAAGCCATTAGGCCAAACAGTTTAAACAATATAAGTCTCTGTGTTTACTTGGTTGGGTCTGAGCGGCTGTGGGACTGGCGGGTGACAGATATTTGCCTGACTGTGGGCCAGGCAGGAAAACTCTAGCTACAGTTTCATGCACACACATAGAGACACACAGACCCAGATGGACAGACAGACACAGACACACGGTGTCAGATGACAATTTCAAAACAGAACAGGAAACTGAAGTGAAGCCCTGGCCACGCGGGGCAGCCTGAGACGGCCGGCACACTCAGAGCCATCAGACAGGGACAGAAGCCACGTGTGTTTGTATGTGTGTCTAAGAGAGTCCAGACACACTTGACCACCAGGATCTGCTCTTCCAGTTCATCCCTGTGTGGAGATGGGGACTGTGGCAGTCTGTGAAGGACAGGAATCACATGCCCAACAAGTACACGCTTCTCCTTCCTCCATTTATGAAGCACAGGCCTCTGAAAAGACGACCATTCACCCCGGTTTTCCCTCCAGGATGGGCAGAGCACACAGCCACCTTTTCAAAGAACGGGGTGCTCTTTATAAATGCTCCCCTTCCAGAAGCAATACTGAGGATCTGAAATACCTGCCCTTCCCTGGTACCCACAACCTGATAGGTAGCAACCAACCCTCTGAAGCAGGTACACTTCTTAGAAGTGGCGGGCTAATTAACCCAACTACTTTCTAGAGACCAGTGGCCTTCTTTTTCAGTTAAGGAGTTGGTGTGTAAGAAGTCTGTCTGTGCTTGGAGGAAAGTCAGCCTTCTGAGGTCCTCAGTACTCTGTTCACCTTCATGTGTCAAGGATAAACCCTGTTGTGTCAAGTCTGGGCATTGTTCTTTAGGACTAAGACACTTCTCAATCCCAGGTCTCTCTGTTCCCGAGACTCACTTTGTTTGCCGGCATTACAGGACATTACATAACACATAAGCAAGATGCTGCAGCTGCCGGGAGAACTTGCCCGCCGCAGAAGGGCGCTAATAAATTGCACTAATGTATTTAGGAAGGTGCTTAGGAAATGGAAAGTTGAAAGGTTTTGCAGCTTCTCAATATGGCCAGAAACTCTGGGAGTCAGAGAAAGCAAACTGGTGAGAAGAAAAACACAACCCTCGAAACGCAACAGCAAAAAGTTGTGCTTAGAGTAATTCTGAGCCCTGAGGCGGTGGCGCACGCCTTTAATCCCGGCACTCAGGAGGCAGATGCAGGCGGATCTCTGTGAGTTCAAGGCCAGCCTGGTCTACAGAGCAAGTTCCAGGACAGACAGACAGAGCTACAGAGAAACCCTGTCTTGAAAACAAAACAAAACAAAACAAAACAAAACAAAAACAAAAACAAAAAAATCTGAAGGTAATACTAAGAAACAGAGTGTTGGGAAAAAGAAAATCAATTCACTTGCACAGCAGCAAAAGGTTGCTTCACAGACGTCAGGATATTGGTGAGGGGGGGTGGGGAGTAGGGGGCAAGGGGTGAGGGTTGGGGGGCGGAGCGACGGGGGCGGAGCGACGGGGGCGGAGCGACGGGGGCGGAGCGATGACGTAGACTAAGCACTGGCTGTCCCTGCAGAGGACCCAGGTTTGATTCCCAACACTTACAGAATTAATACATTCCTCCACTCTCTGAGTTTTCCAGCCACTTTCAAACTGTGTTCCTTCATGCTTAGGGGTCTACAAGAGACCCCTCGGGTAACAGGAATAGTTCTTCCTCCTCCCCCTCCCCCTCCTCCTCCTCCTCCTTTTCTGTTTTTTTTTGAGACAGGATTTCTCTGTGTAGCCCTGGCTGTCTTGGAATTCACTCTGTAGACCAGGCTGGCCTTGAACTCAGAGATCCTCATGCCTCTGTCTCCCTAACCTTCCCACATCACTTAGCCTGTTATTTTCTTAGAGATTGAAAACACTTTTCATTTTAGTGTGGTATAATTGAATATAATTATATTACATTTAATATAACTTTTGCTTTCTTTTCTTTTCAAAACAATTTAAAATTTATTTTTATGTATGGATGTGTGTGTGTGTGTGTGTGTGTGTGTGTGTGTGTACAGGTACACCTGGAGGCTGGGAGAGGGTGTTGGATCCCCTAGAACTGACGTTAAAGACAGTTATGAGCCCCCATGTGGGTGCTGGGAACCGAACCCAGGTCTCTGCAAGAGCAGCCAGTGCTCTTAACTTCTGAGCTGTCTCTCCAGCCCCTCAGTTTCTTTATCTAGTCACAGTCTCCAGCGTTGCATCTGTGATTAACAGACATGAGTCTCACCTGGTCTTTGAATATTAACCGGTCTTATCAGACCAAACCCTACAATTCCAGATGGTCTGCTGCGTGTTATCTGTGCCAATTGCCTGCAGAAGTTAAAGTCCAAAGTAGAGCATGATGGCGCACACTGACGCTCTGGCACCTGGGAGGCTGAGGCAACAGGATCACAAGCCTACTGCTACTACTGCTAACACACACACACACACACACACACACACACACACACACACGTGTGTGTGTGTGTGTGTGTGTGTGCTCCAACATGCCACAGAGGTGTTAAAATCTAGATTTCGGTAATAACCATATACTCCCACCTGCTGACCATCAGATTTTCACATATCCCCAACCTCCAAGGGGCGGTGTGTGGGGGAACCTCCAGACTGGCTCAATCTGGTCCAGAATCCATGTTGACACTCCAGAGGACCTCGGGCTCATCCTATTCACAACATATGTTTAACCCACAGACACCATAACAGAGCCAGTCACTCCCATGTTAGAGGACAAATAAGAGGTGGTCCTGGTAAAAACCCAACCCCCAGACCAGCTGGACCCTCAAAACTTCAGTAACATCTGCTGCTTATGCTGGAGGTGGATAAAGCAATCTGCTAATGTGGGTTCTGCTCTGGCATAAGCAGGTGTTGGGACTTCAGAAGGTAATAAAATTAAAATGTGAGTGATTTGGAGGATGAGGTTTTTTTTTTTTTTTTTTACCGACTTACATAGTCGGGAAATTTCTAGACAGCCTCATACGTCTGTAGGCCACGGAGACCCCTTGGCTGGTGTGTGTGACCTCTTGCCCCACAGTGCGCTGAGAACTAGGCACTGAGGCTCTGGGGAGCATCCGAAATCCGACTAGTGACAAACCTCAGCAGTGTGACTAGTGATGGCACCCTCCCTAGATACACGATGACACACACCTCTCGCTTCCTTCCACCCTGTCCTCACAAAACCATTTCTGTCTGTGGGGACTCCGAGAACGGAGGGAGGAAGCAGTCCAGTCGAGGAAAGTCTGCCTCCAGTCACGCCCCGTCCCCGTTTCTCTGCCGTCTGGCATCTTATCTTAGAAAAATGCCCACAACACCCCAGTGACTTCTTTTTCTAACTGTCTGTCATCCGCTAAGATGCAATTACACAGACTTCCCCCCGATTTTCAAAGTAGGCACTGTCACCAGAGCCTGAAAGAATGTCTGCCAAGACCTGCCAGCAAAGGAAGATGAGGTTACAGTGACATTTCAAGGTCCCTTCCAGCCCTAAGGAGATCAAATAGCCTGGAGGAGGCCGATAATCCTGATTTTCAACTTCCCCTTTCTCCCCAAGACAACCGACAAAAGGCTCATTCACGGGCCTTTCCTCATTTGTTCTCCTTTGTCCCACCACAGGGCCTCGTAGCCCAGGCTAGTCTCACAGCCCAAGCTGGCCCTGAATTCCCTATTCTCCGGCCTCCACTTCAAGTGCCCTATAAGTATAAGTAACCCTCTACAGGAGTGTGTGCCACGACACTTGGCTTTTACCTGCTGTTCTTCAAGAGGCTGGGCAAGATTGTGCTGGAGAGGTGGCTCAGTGGTCAAGAGCACTGGCTGCTCTGGCAGAGGACCTGAGTTCGATTCCCAGCACCCACATGGCAACTCACAACCATCTGTAACTCCAGTTCCTGGGGATTCAATGTCCCCATCTGGCCTCCATGACACTGCACACATATGGTGCACGTACACACACAAGCAAAGCATACCTCCGTGTGTGTGTGTGTGTGTGTGTGTGTGTGTGTGTGTGTGTGTGCGCGCGCGCGCGCATTAAAGGGGGTCACTTTTTAAAACTTCCATCATCAAAACTTGGTAACCAACCCCTACCTTCTCTTGAACGAACATGAGCTAATGACAATCTATGCCCTATCCTCTTGACAGACGAAAGCTTTGCAAACACCCCAACCTTCCCAGGTAGCCCCTGCTCTTTTTCCATCCACCTTTTAATAAAGACTAGAAACTCCCCATGGTGCAGACAGCCACAGGAGGAAGCCTGGTATTCCTGGCTGTAACCTCAAGACCTATTTTAACATTTAAAACTTTACCAAAAACTGTACATCATGTGTGGGTGTCTGTGTTCCACACTCACTGTGCTGACGCAGTCTCTGGCCTACCAGGAGGCAGACGGTACGGAATAGTGAGTGTCTGGCCCAGGTCGGAGGGGATGGGCAAGGTTCTAACAGGTGTGGGTGGGGATGGCTCCTTAGGCAGAGGGAATGGCATTAAGGCATGTGCGGGATCTGCTGAGCACCTGCCTTCGCCGCATCTCCATGTCCTCTTCCCACCATGCGTCCCTATACATGCCTGGGCTTTGTCCTCACCCGGTGGCTGGAGTGTCCTTAAGAACAGGAATGCCTTGTCTCTGTCATAAGCACTTAGCAAGGTGCCTGGCACCATGAGCTGAAAAATTATGGTTCTTTTGTTTGTTGGCTTGACTTCATCCAATCTCACAACGTAGAATCTGTGTGGATGAGATCATCAGAGCGGAGGGACCCATTTAAACCCTTAGGTTGGACAACATGGAGGCTTTCCATTTTCCCTGTTAGAATTAGGTCTTGAGTGGCAAGCCAGTGAACGTGGGCTCATGTAGAGGGCAAATGGGAGCCGACAGACTCCAGGGCAAATGTTGATCTGATGTTGTTGCATAGGATGGGGGAGAAAAAGGACAGTTTGGAGGAACAGCACACGTGAAAAGATGATGGGACAGTGAGGGAAATCATGAGAGCAGGAAGCAGGCAGGTACCTGCTGGAGTCCGGGTTTTAGACAAACGGACTGAAACCCTCCCTGCCTTGTTGCCTTTGCTTCTGAAAGAGAACACACAAGCTGTTTTCCTGACACCATGGCACAGTGACTAAGGTGCTTAAGAAGTGTGTTTAGATGACTGTCTCACAGTACTTTCTTAAAACGCGCTACCTCGGCAGGAGACTGGTCAGAAGTCTTGGGCCCAAACATTGGAAATGGTTGGCTGTGTAGACTGGGAAGGAGGGTGTGGTCTTCAGTGTCTGAACAGGAATGACGTCATTACAGCAGAGAGTGAACTACGGAGTGCGCCCCGCCTCTGCCCTCATCGAGACTGGGAAGCACTGTAGAGAACAGCCGCACTCGAAGAGTGATAGGATGTAAGCCTGAGTCTGATGTCATCACAAGGAAAGCAAAGAGATGCTGCAGAATTAGGCTCATCCTATGCGTGTGCCAGTCTCTCTGAGTCAACAAATGGAGAAACACAGGAGGGTCATAGGACACTCACAGTTACGTGACAACCAAATAGATGGATTTTTGTCTAAATCCTGATTCAACCAAACTAGCTGCTGAAAAACACACTTTGATGATAAGAAAACATTGAATATGGAATGTGTGTTAGGTGACAGCCAAGCATTGTGGGTAATCTTGTTGGATATAATCATAGCATTATGGGTAGCTAAGAAAATATTTCTGTTTTCTAGAATGGATACTCATTACAGGACTTCAGAGAAATGATGCTTATATTTGATTCAAAATACTTTAATAAAGAAAATCAAGGCCCTAAATAAACCCACATGACTAAATCTTGGTAATTGTTGGATTAGAGTAAAACAATATATATGCAATTATTTCTCTTTTTGTATTTGTTTAAACATTTCATAATAAGATGGTTTACGAGTAAACAAGACAAAACGAGACAGGGCAAACAATGGGGGGAAACAGGAGCAGGACTTCAGGTGTACACATGTAACCCCAGCATTCAACAGGCTGAGGCAGGAGGATTGTAAGTTTGGTATGAGCCTGAACTACAGTCAGGTCCTAGAAAGCCTGGGCTACACAGTGAGTTCCATAGCCCCCTGAGCTACATAGCAATAACCTGTCTCAAAAAAACCAAAACCAAAATGGATAAAGAAAGTCAAAACAAAATAAGTGTGGTGGTGCACACCTTTAGTCCTAGCACTTGAGAGGCAGAGGCAGGGGGTCTCTGAGTTCAAGGCCAGCCTGGTCTACAAAGTGAGTTCTGGGACAGCCAAGGCTACACAGAGAAACCCTGTCTTGAAAACCCAAAACATAAACAAATAAGATATGACTTATTTTTTTTTTAAAAAAAGTCCTATATCTTATAATAGCGATAACTGAGGGACTCTATGTTAGAAACTTAGTCTGAACAAACTGCTAAAGAACAAAACTGGAGTCTAGAATCCTGGTTGGCTCACATGGGCTCACTCAGGGTTCAGCTCCTCTACCATGCTGCAGGACCCAAGCTGCGATGAACAGTGTGGTCTTGGAGGGCACACACACACAGAGACATGGCACACACAAACCAGGGCAGGATGTTGTTCAGGGCTGCCACACTCATGTTCCAATATGGTTCCCTTACAGAAATATTTTCATTTCTGAATACTAGCAATGTGATTAACAAATTCATATTTAAATGACACATTGTCATTAAGGCTCTAGTATACACAAGTTCTACAGAGATAACAAAGGTAGAGTTTAAAAGACAGGCTCAAAGATGTAAAAATTTATGCATGTGAGCACATGATGCTTGCTCTAAGACCACACTGTCAGGTTGAACCACCAATGTAAGAGCCCATGAATTTAGGAGATCATTCATTCATTCAAGTGTTCATGTATTCAGGCCCACTCTACTCTGCGTATTGCCCTGTGCACTGGGGAGCAAGCCAGGCGTGGTCCTTACTCTCACATAGCCCACAGTGTACAGGGGGACAGGCACCCCGCATACGGACCCACAGACATATAGCTACCCAAAGCCACGTGCTGGCCAGGCGGCTGTGACTGAGACAGGGGGGGGGACCCCACGTCTGTGACTGGGGGATGCTAGTGCTGAGAACCAGAAATAACTGGTGACAGCATGAGGGGGGCTTCTGGGTGAGGAGAAGGGGAGCCTGGGGGTTATAGGAATCACACGATGGGGGAAGGAGAAGTCCTGGCTTCTCCCAGCTCTCCTCTAGTTTTACAGGAGGCCGTTCTAGTCAGCCGCCTCGGTCGGTACTCCCTCATGCTAAGTCTGCATCACTCTTTCCGCAGCCTCCTGACACATGACGTAATTTTTTTCTTCTGTGGTCCTAACTATGCTTCAGTGCCACAGGGCCAAGGAATTTGTTTTGTTCCTTTCGTAGCCCCACCGTGCGGCACAGTCCGAGGCTGCATACTCAGAACGCGATGGATATTTGGCGCGTTAAGCGCTAAGGCAGCATTAAGAAGTACAAGGTCATGAATTATCTCCAGCTTGGACAGCCTACATTCACCTTGCGGGGCGCCCCTCAAGACCAGCAGGAGAGCTATTTCTGCAGCCACACAATGTTTTTCCATATCAAACACCAATGTTCCCGGGAGGAGAATATTGTATGCACATAATATACAGCATGTAATTGCAACTGAAAATACAATTCGTGGTGTATTGGGAATGCCTGGCTTACTGAGTCTTTAAAGCCAAGTTTGTGAGAGTGCAGGCTGTGGCCCATTACTAGATACGGGGCCACTGAGGCACGTAAGATCACCTTGAATTTGGTGCATCAGGATACAGAACATGAGTGAGTGGCAGGGAGCATTCAGCCTGCTTTCAGTCTCTGGCTGTGTCTGTGGCAGGCACATGTGTGTTCTGAGTCTGCGTAGAACGAGTTTCTTGCTGTGGGTGATGGTTTAAAAGACCACAGATACTGAGGGGACCAGAGCCATTCACAGACAGTAATCTGAGACCTACCAGAATGGCCAAGTGGCGTCTGGAAGTATCTACTGGATACGTACACCGAGCTTCAAGGGCAAGAGAAGAATAATTGGCGGCACATTATGTAGACACATAGTGTGGAGACTACTCACACGGTGTTTGTGGACCTGCCACTTAATGTGGCAGCAGCTGCTACATTTTGACAAACAAAAGGCTGCAATTCAAAGTTACGGCAGTGGCTGCGTTAATATAATATGTGCTATCACAGTATACCTCATACAGGAACAACACATATTACCATGTGCATTGCAGTCTGTATTATGTAAGCATACTTATGCATACAATAATACGTACATGCAAATGTACAGGAGAAATGCATATGTACATTACACCACGTATATAACAACAAAATCTACATTCCAGACATGTATTGTGCATGATGGGTTTCCAGCGCATTGGATGCCGTAGAAGCTCCACAAACCGGGCTGAGGAGACGGCTCAGTGGTTAAGGGTACTGGCTACTCTTGCAGAGGACTAAAGTCTGGTTCCCAGCACACAGCTCACAACTGTCTGCAACTCCAGTTCCAGGGCAGGGGATCCATTGCCATCATTATGGGCTAGTTAGTGTCTCATTTTTATCAACATTGAAATATTTAAGAAATTTGGTTCATACGACCTTCTTTCCCTCTGGGCACTGAACACACATGTGGTACATACCTACACATGTAGGCAAAACATTCATATACATAAAATAAAAATAAATAAATCTTTTAAAATATTTTAGACTCTATTAATTTTTTTAATGTACAATGACTGTCAGATTCACTTAACACTAGACGTTTATAATCTAAGTTAGAGCTAAACCTACCAAGCCACTGAAGTGGATTTGTTGATGGAGAGCCCTTCTAAAAGTTGACTTTGTGTATCATGAACAAGAAAGACAGTTGAGCTGGGCCTGGTAACATACCTGTAAGAGCAACAATCCAAAGGCTGAGGCAGGAGGCTGGAGAGTTTGAGGCCAAGATGGGCTACATAGTGAGATTCTGCCCTAAAATAAAACAAAGTGTTGAGCGTGGCAGGTCATGCTTGCAATCTTAGAACTGGGGACATTGAGGCAGGAGGATTATTATGAGTTTGAGGTCAGTCCAGGCTACACAGTGAATACCAGGCAAGCATGGGCTATGGTGTGAAATGTTTATCTCAAAAAACCAGAACTAAAACCAAAACAAAACAAAAAACAAGAAAGAAGAGAAAGGAAGGAAGAAAGAGAGAGAGAGAGAGAGAGAAAGACAGATAGACAGAAAGATAGACAAGCCAGGCAAGGATGACCAAAGAGGGGAGGGAGGGGGTGGGAAAAGACCGCACAGCCAACACAAGAGGGTCCGCCACTCTCTCCACTAACCGGAAACCACAGAGCAGAAACCGCAAGCATTTCACACGAGCCTTATCATGACACGGTGTTCTAGTGTTTTTATGAAATACCCAAAACAGTAAGGTTCATCGCTTAACATATGTGCTTATCACATAACATTTTCAGAGGAAAAACTCCCCTAACCCATACTCTGTAGACCACAAGACGAAGAGGCCAAATAATGACTACGGGGAATTTTATCCCTAGAAATGGCAAGCTGTCATATCCAGGTATCTAACAGTGCATTATAGACAGCATTGTGGAATAATAATAACAAGTCATTCAGTCTCCTGATCTTTAACAAATAATCTTTAATAAACAAACCGTTCCGCCTCTATTAGAGCAATGTGCTAAGATTTCCCATTTACAAATTAGTGTTTCCTGCCATCATGAGAGAGTTAGACAGTATCCGGGGTGCATGTAATTAACTCTATCATGGGACTTTTGTCTCAGTAATCTGGAGCTGTTACGTGATATTTAAAATTTCAGTCTAGGGAGCCTAGAAGATGGCTCATCATATAAAAGTGTCTGATGCTAAGCCTGATGACCTGAGTTTAATCCCCAGGACCCACATGGTAGGAGAAAGAATTATCCCAAATAAGATCTTGTGACTTCTACACCCTGAAAAGCTGATGTGTGTGTGCATACACACACAAAACAAAACAAAACAATAAATGTACTTTTTTTTTTTTAAAGGCTACTGGGGCTGGAGGGATGGCTCAGTGGTTAAAAGCACTAGCTGCTCTTTCGAGGACCCAAGTTCAGTTCCCAGCACCCATGAAGGCTCACAGTCACCTATCTGTAACTCCAGGTATCTGATGTCCTCTTCTGACTGCCTCTGGCACCAGGCACATACATACATGCAGGCAAAACATTCATACACATAAAATAAAAGAAATAGATACACGTTTAAATCCAAGCTAGAGAGAGCATGTCTGATAAACAAAAGGCAATGGCATGCAGTCCAGATCCATTTAGTGTTGACCAACACAAACCCTGATTTTAAATTCACCAACAAAAAAAAGAAGCATTTTATGTTTTAAATGTTGGAGAAGGCTAAGTCAGAAGCACAGCAAAAACACTAAATTTAGGATGCTTTCTGTATTTAGAACAAAACAAAGGGATTTATACAAATATTTAGACTATATCAAGCTTAAACCCTACTTCTACTGAAATATCAAATTCTGTAGCATCAACAATTTTCCAATTCCTTCCAAGTTGTTCCTCTGGGTCAGCCATTTTCCAGCACAGACATGTAGTCTGTAAGCACAGAAAAATCCCATGGAGTCATATGAAAGTAGAACTCTGACCCCTGAGATGTTACAGTTCTAAACAGAAGGCCTAAAGGGCCATGCTCCTGTCTGAACAATCCCATTATAAGTCAGTCCCTATGCCTAGAGGAAAAGGCTCCCCTCCCCCATCCTGACATAGAGAAGAGACCCCTCCCTCTCTCGGTTTGAAAACTGCTTACCACCCCACAAGACAACCCCTTCAAACCTACCCAGACCTTTGATAAGGCTGATCACACAGGATCTTCTCCAACAAGCCGTTGTAATCTCCATGGGCCTGAAGGGGAACCCAAACAGGACCAGACACCAACAACACAGTCTACGTTTCAAAGCCCAAAAGCCTCACGATGGCTTCCATGGTTCCCCTGCTCATAGCTCCCACAAGGTCCATGGTGTATTTTTAGTCAGGTGAGAAAAACCTACAGTAGAAGACAAACTAAAAGAGGCCTCCCATCCAGGGCGGGCTGCTCATGCCAGCTGCACAGTACGAGAGTGAGCTCTAACTCACAGAGTGCCCGTCAGTCTATATTTAACCACCAGAACATACTATCCTGACAGATTAGTGAAGCCTCTCCGGGCACTCCAGGAACATGAGCCCGACCCACGGTGTGTCATAACAGTCCACGCAGACCAAATACACGTGCCACCCCACCGAGTTCGCTGGCAGAGCTTGTGTTCCCATGCTGGGGAACTCTAAGGGCAAAGATAAGACATGGCAGGTGATGAACGGTTGCTTTGGGAACCAGAGCCCCTGGGCTATGAGTACAAACAGCTTTGAACAGCTTCTATTTGTCCAGACAAAACTCAAAGTGGAGAATTCCTACCGGAAGCCAAGAGTCTGTGAGAAACCACATGCCCCAAAGGGAAAACAGAACACTGGACACCTGTGGACTGTAACTTGTAAATCTGAAAAGTGATTGGATTCTAATTTGATAATAATAATAATAATAAAAAGAAGCTAGTAATTGCCAATATTAAAAAGAAAATGCTGCCTCAAAAGAAACCAGGAACAGGCTAATGAGGGAAGGAGATAATTGATCCTTTTCTTTTGCTTTTGAGACAGAGTGAAACTCGCTATGTAGACCAGGCTGACCTTGAACCCACAGAAATCGGCATGCCTGAGCCTCTTGAGTGCTGGGATTAAAGGCGTGCACCACCACCTCCTGGCTGTACAAGTTGATCTTTCGGTAGCATTATTCTCTCAGAAGAATTCTATGAGGTCAATGAAAATCTTCTTCCCCCAACACAGACGCAGCTGTGAAGAGCCGGAAACCCAAGTCATTTTCTATTCTTGACTGGGACTAATTGAATGTTTTTCTTCAGTAATGGAGGCTGGAATTACAAAGCAGCATGGGAGGAGAGGTGCCGGATGAACCGACACATTCCCCAGGGAGGGGAAGAATGTCCAATTACCAAAATGAACACTTACAGTAATCTTGGAGAGGCCAATGGCAGCAAAGATGCCCCCTTGTCCCCCTACAGCGAACATATTTGGGACTTGGAGTATATTTTTACAGAGTTGGCTGTGATGGCAGCGTGGTATCTGTGACACTTGAGTAAAGAATCCAAAAACAATTCCAAGACAACAGTGTGTCTGTGTTTGGGGGTCTGAATTTGGTGTTTCTCCTTTCTGGTTCTAACTTGAGAATCAGTAAAAATGTGTCCTTTGTAAGCCTCATGTTATTAGTCCAGCAAGTGCCAAGATCTGTAACTCAACTGTAACTCGACTCTCAGAAAACTACCTACAACAGTGGACATATGGGGAAAAAAAAGGTGTTTTAGTTGTTTGTTAGAGGCGGGGTCTCCTGTAGCCATGGAGCCCATAGCCGTGGCGCCCAGATGGCCTTGGACTCATTGTATAGCCAATGATGACCGTGAATTCCGGATTCTCCAGCATTTTCTTTTCAAGTGCTACTATGTCCAGCTTTTTTTGTTGCTGTTTTTTGAGACAAGGTATGTAGCTGAGGTCAGCCTTGAACTCCTGATCTTCCTGCCCCCACTTTCCCAATGCTCAGATTATAGGCATGCAGCAGCAAGCTCAGATTTTTGGTTTTGAGACTCTGCTTCCATCTCCTATGTGCTGGGGCCAGTGTGCTAAACCATTCCTGGCTTATTTTCCACTCCTTGTATAGATGCCAACCACTGAACAAAATAAACCAAAAAGAGTAGAAAAATGGGCGAATCTCTTTTCTGTGTGTGCTTGAGTGTACATAGGAGCGTGAGTGGAGAGGCCAGAGGTCTGCGTGGGGTGTCTTCCTTACTTTATGAGATAAGGCATCTCACTGAACTCAGAGCTCAATGATTGGATAGACGGTATAGCCATTGAGCTCTGATTAGCTAGATGGGATAGCCATTGAGCACTGATTGGCTAGATGGGATAGCCATTGAGCACTGATTGGCTAGGCGGGATAGCCATTGAGCACTGATTGGCTAGGCGGGATAGCCATTGAGTCTGATTGGCTAGGCGGGATAGCCATTGAGCTCTGATTGGCTAGGCGGGATAGCCATTGAGCGCTGATTGGCTAGGCGG
>CABHPP010001030.1:0-21338 GCA_902168425.1 Peromyscus attwateri | reverse complement strand
CTGATTGGCTAGGCGGGATAGCCATTGAGCGCTGATTGGCTAGGCGGGATAGCCATTGAGCTCCAGGGATATGACTGTGTCCAGGTTTTTATTTCGGTGTTGGGAATCTGAACTCAGGTCCTGCTCGCACATAACGGACTGAGCAGAATCGTCTGAGCCAATAAGAAGGAGCTACTTTTCATGGTGGAATTAAACTTAATTCGGACCATGTTAGGGTTTCCCATGTAGTATTTGAAGTCTTCATAGCAACCTTAAAAGGGAGGCGACTGCCATTCATGTGATGAAAAAGAATAACAATAAGATGGCTCAAGTCGTGCAGATTGGCTCCCGTGTCACTGCAGTCCTTCATTTTTATTCCAACACTTTCCTTCCTTTGCATGAACCACAGCTGCTACACAATGGCAATCTCAGAGGTTTGGGCTCTGTATGAAGAATCCATCTCTTGTTTAATTTTTTTTTTTTAAGGCAGAAATGTCACAAAAATAAAATCTATCTGTCAGAAAGTGTCTCTACTTGCTTTTTGAGAAAGGCCTCATTCTATAACCCAGGCTGCCCTTAACCTCTCAATCCTCCTGTCTCAGCCTCAAGAGGGACGGTATTTGTACAGGCATGTGCTATCGTGTCCAGCAAAAGCAAGTTCTTTGGTGACCTCCTCCGCATCTGACATATTCCAGCTTCCTTTATTCCGCTCCCCCTCTCCGCTCCGCTCCCCTCCCCTCCGTTCCCCTCCCCTTCCCTCTCCCCACATTAGGTTTCAGACTGACTGTCAGCTCACTGTGTAGCCAAGGATAGACCCTGAATACCTGATGCTCTTGCCTTCACCTCCTGAGTGCCGAGGTCACAGGTGTGCACTACTACCCCTGTTTGTATACTGCCGGGATCGAACCCAGGGCTTCATGCAATAGCTCTACACAACCCATCTTCTCCTGTAGCAGACAATACTAACAACCCTGGCCTCCAGCTGCAATGTGTGTTAACAAATCATGGGTGGAAGTTCACTGGCATATGAAGAGAACACTGCCTGACAGCTGTCGGTCAGCGGCCAACATTGAATATAAAACCAGAAGACGGCAAATAAAGCAGATTTATAGCCCATAATGAATAACAACCTAAGTATATTTTAATAATAATAATAATATTATTATTAATAATAATAATAAAGGCAGACCTTGCCAGTTCAAAAACCGTGAAGATAACAATGCATTAAAAGAATTTTTAATAAATAATATATGTCTGATGTCCTAAATTGTTTGGGCATGGATAGTATTCTCCACTACATGTTGAAAACAGTGAGACAATTTCTATTTCTAAAAATAGAAAGAACTCTATTTTTAATTATTGTTATACAATAATTAGATATATATACAATTATATAATATACAATGTTTAGATATTGTGAAGGATGAACATCAAGAGTATAAGAAACTGGGGCTGGAGAGATGGCTCAGTGGTTAAGAGCACTGGTTGTTCTTGCAAAGGACCTGGGTTTGAGTCCTAGCACTGACAGAGTGGCTCCCAAGCCCTGTAACTCCAGGTTCAGGGGACCTAACTCCCTCTCCTGTCCTCTAAGGGTACTGCACACAACTAGTGCACAGATAGACATGCGGGCAACACACCCACATATGCAAAACAAAAATAAGTAAATCTCCAGGGGCTGGAGAGATGGCTCAGTGGTTAGCAGTCCTTGCTGCTCACCCACAGGACCCCAGTTCGATTCCCAGCACTCATTCATATTGGGTGGCTCACAACTGCCTGTAACTCCAGTTCCAGGGAAGATAACATCCTCTTCTGGCTTTCATGAGCACCCACACGCGTGGTACAAACATGCATACATATACATGGATAAAAACACATATACATGGATAAAAATAATAAAAATTCCAAGATAAACCTTAAAATAAAAAGGAACTTAAGAAGAGTTGAAGAAATTTACTCCCAAGTCATTTATTAATAATTCTACATTAATTCCTTATATTTTAAACTATGTTAGTGTAATCTACATTTAACTTAAAAAAATAAATTGGATTGCTGGGTTGTGTAATAGTTCACAGTAACCCTCAAATATTGACTGGATGAACGGCTTTAAAGATCATTGTTTTTCTTTAATCCTTAATCTAATATTCATAAAAATGTTTCCTTTCCGGCGTGACGGCACGTGCCTGTAACCCTGGCATCAAAGAGGCTGAGGCAAGAGGAGCCTGAGTCCCAGGCTAGCCTGGGCGGTGAGACCCAGTCTCGAAAGGAAGTGTTTCCTTTCTGTTTGCAGCAGGGTAGCAAGACTGCAGATACTGTTCAGTGCGAATTAAAGTCTTCCACAGGGAAGAAAGTTCCCGCATTTACAGGAAGGGGTGTGGTCAGGTTCTGGGCCAACAGAGAGAAACATGGAGTCAGCCAAAGCTTGTACTGTCTATCCTCACAGAACTGCTTTCACTGACCTTGGCTTGGATTTGATTCCTCTGCTTAGCATAGCTTTTCCATCTATTATGTTATGAGAAGCAACAAAATCAGTTGGACACCAGCTTAAGTAATGCCGGAAGGGAAGTCCATATTGAAATAATCCTATTTAAGAAATACTGAATAGATGGGGCGGGGGTCCCACTCCTCCCCAGGGCACCGGGTAGGAGTTAGGCATTGTAGAAGTGCGGTCAAACATGGTTGGTACCAACAGCGAGATAATAATAAGCTTTTACTGCATATTGCTAGCACTCCTGATGTTTATTATCCCATGAATACACAAAATGTCGGCTTCCTAATTGACAGCAGTTAAACTCTTTCCTGGTGCATGGGCTGTCTTAAGTAGAGGACTGTCACTCAAACAGCCAGCCAGGCTGCCCTGATGCTGGCACCTGCTGCTTTATGGCCCCGAGGAAGCCACATGACCATGACGGCTTCAGCACAAACCCCACTCTCAAAGATGCAGTCCCAGCCAGGACTGTTCAAATAACCTGCAGTACTGTACCGGCCTTTTAGCTAAGGAGAAACCTCCGTGAACTCTGGATGACCCCATAGCCTTATCTACCCGGACTGGAAGAGACGGGACACTTTCCCCATTTCCTTGCAAGACAGACTACAGTGACAGGTACAAATGGGAGAACGCCGTGATTGGTGTAAACGAACACTTCATCTGCATGAAGGTCTGTAGTGATGGGTAGGCATCCCCCTTCTAGGCTACATTAGTTAGCTGTTTGGGTCACTTCCTGAGCAGGCTTGGGGTGACTCCCTTGGTGTTACAAAATTAGGTCCAACAAAAAAAGGCGTATAATCCCTCCACTCGGGAAACTACTAGGTATGAGGCTAGCCTGGTCTACACGGTGAGTTCCAGGCCAAACACTACACAGTTGTTGCAGAATATTATTCTAAGATGTGTTACATTTGTTTATGCTGTGGAACATTTGTTTAATGATGCACAGGTGTGTTGCATTCTTTTATGCTGCATTTGTTTAACTCTGTGAAGCTGTGCTACTGTGCCTGCCTAAGACACCTGATGGTCTAATAAAGAGCTGAATGGTCAATTAGAGAGGCAGGAGAAAGGATAGGTGGGGCTGGCAGGCAGAGAGAATATACAGGAGGAGTAATCTGGGAAGAGAAGATCAAGAAAAGGAGGAGGACACCAGGGGCCAGCCACCCAGCTACACAGCCAGACACTGCGTAAGAAGTAAAGAAAGGTATACAGAAATAGAGAAAGGTAAAAGCCCAGAGGCAAAAGGTAGATGGGATAATTTAAGTTAAGAAAAGCTGGCTACAAACAAGCCAAGCTAAGGCCAGGCATTCATAAGTAATAATTTTATTAGGAGCTGGGGTGGCCGGCCCCCCAAAAGAGTAAAGAGTAAGACAACCAACAACATACAGTGAAACCCTGTCTCCAAAAACAAAACAAAAGGTCTTTCCCTCAGTGGTCTTCTCTTCTTTCCCTCCCCCACTGTGTTCTCGATCCCTCTCTTCCCTCCTTCCTTGCCTCCCTCCTCTTCCTCTTTCCTTTTTATTTTGGTAACCAAGGTCTCCCCTGTAGTTCAAGCTTGTCTTGAATCCACTTTGTAGGCCAGGCTAGCCTCTTAAGTGTCAGAATAATGGGTACGAGCCCACACCAGGTTTCCCAATGGGCTTTTCTTAACTTTGAGTACAACAGGCCAAGAATAGTGGCCCTGAGAGAGCGGAAGAGGCGGAGCCAGCACAGAAGAGGCGGAGCCCGAGCAGAAGAGGCGGAGCCAGGACAGGAGTGGAGGACTAGAGTCACCACTGACTGTATGGCCGTGACATTAGAGCATGAGCTCTAATGACCACAGGCACCCTGGAGCTTCCCTGCTAAACACCACCAAAGGCTGAGGAATCCTGACTCCCCAGGTCTACCCAAAAGCTGGAAGCCTGGGAAACTAAGCATTGGAGGTGGGGTGGGGGTGCGGGTCTGTGTGAGAGCCACACCAATAGAGGGCGCCACCCGCTACTGTTCCCACACACTGCTACCATCTTGTTGCTAGCAAATGCAGGGCGACACAAGCTGCCAGGGTCTGGTGAGGCAGCTCAGCGGGTGCAGGTGCTGCCTTCCTTACAAGCCAGCCCTCCTGAGCTTTGATCGTGGTGTAAAGGTAAAGGTGGCCGTGAGAGGAGGCGCCACGAAATTGCCCTTCAGCCCTCACACGCAGGCCGTGGCATAAGAATAATTTTGAAAACATTTGTAAAGCTTCCTCAGACTAGCACTTAAGCTTTCTCGATTTCTACCGAGAAAGAGCGACAGGCCTCCATCCAGCGGTTGGTGTCTTCCCCTACACAATCCAAATCCCTAGTGTGAGAAGAAAGGTGAATTAATGGAACCGTCATTGTCGTCGTCCTCATTGGCCTTATAAATCCAACATGTCTCTAAAGTAAGGTTTTACAGTAGACTCCTAACTGCATTCTAAATACCTTGCAGGGTAGCTCTTACCCCTCATCAGGTTTCTTTTTGCAACAGAGACCATTACAGGAAGTCACTACCGATAAAAAACAACACAGCAAGCAGCTAACCATGGGTGCCCAGCCCCAAAGGATGCATCTACAATACAATCCCCACACATGAGCCTCAGGGAACATCCCCGGATGATGGTGAGAAAGAGGACCAGGACGCCTGAATTTCAGCAGTACGGCCCCCCTACAGAAGCTCTGCACAGTGACAGCACCAGTTGAAACGCCAGCGGGGGGGGGGGGGGGGGGGAGCGGGGGGAGGGCGGGCAATCTCCCAAATCTCCCAAGGCCCCTGATTGGTCATCCAATCCCAAGCAGTCAGCCCTAAACACGTGTACTTAGGAGCAACACTAAATGGACTCAGTAGGTTATATTAATTTTAAAAAAACCAGTCTCTCTCTCTCTCTCTCTCTCTCTCTCTCTCTCTCTCTATATATATATATATATATATATATATATATATATATATACACACACATATATAGGCTGGCCTCGAACTCACAGAGATCTGCCTGTCTCTGTGTCCTGAGTGCTGGGATTAAAGGCATGTGCCACCACCACCTGGCCAGACAAAATATTTTAAAAGTAATGTTTTAGAACCAATCTTGACCATTAAGTGGTTACATTTAATTTGTCCAATGGCATATACCTTAGCCTTTCTAAAAATGCAGTAGGTACACATATTAAGATATAGACATGAGGGTCTTGAGAGATGGCTTAGTGGTGAAGAGCACTGACTGCTCTTCCAGAGGACCCGGGTTCAATTCCCATTATACACATGGCAGCTCACAACTGTCTGTAACTCCAAGATCTGACACCCTCACACATACATCCATGCAGGCAAAACACCAATGTCCTTAAAACACAAGATACGGACATGAGCACAACGGTCATAAGAGATGCTGTGTCAAGAGGACTTAGGGTCTCATTATTCTTCCATGACAAAGCCTAACAGAGAATGCATTCACTCAGTCGAGTTGAGAAAGATTTCAGGACCAAGAGACCTCCGAGGTGGCTGTAAGGAACCATATGGGTCACATGAGCAAGCATCACCTGCAGCCTTGGCTCTGCCCTGTGGAAACCACAGCAAGGGCAGACAACCCTGGCAAGACAATGAGTCATTGTGCTCCGGAAGACCAGCCTCTCACAGACTAAAGACACACACTGAGAACAGTCACCACAGGAGCCTCTAGGAAAACACCGGCTTGTGTTGTCACAAGGTGTGTGCCTCTGGACCCACGCCACTGGGAAGGCAGCGTCTTTCAGTGAGGTGTGCCACACTCACTAACTCAGACATGATTGTTGATCTAAGAATCAGCCTTTCTCTGGGAAATTTCCAGGTCTGCTAGCCCCAGCCTTGGTGAGGAGACTCAGGAGGGGAGTCTCTGTTAGCAAGGAGGACAAATGAAACGGGAGCATGGAAGTTTCTTTTAAAAATATTTTTTAAATTTTAAAATTAATTTATGCATATGGGTGTTTTGAGGGTATGTCTGTGCACTCCAGGCATGCAGTGCCCTTGGAAGCCAGAAGAGGGCGTTGGATTCCCTAGAACTAGAGCTACAACAAACGGTTGTGAGGTGCCATATGAGCTCTGGGGATTGAATCCAGGTCTTCTGCAAGAGCAGCCAGTGCTCTTAAGCACTGAGCCATCTCAGCCCCTAGAAACTGCTCCTCAGTTGGGCCCACAAAGTGACTAAAAGCACCATGAAAAACTGGCATCTCTGTTGGCACTGGGTGTTAGTTCTTTGCCTGAAGACACAGACATAAAACAGTGTCTTGAAAAGGTGAAAAGGTGCCTCTTGAGTCATCTTGGAACCCAGGAATAGCAAACCTTCACAGGGCAAAAAAACCTCCCCTCAATTCCCCATAAGGACAATTGTCCACGAGGGAGAGATGCACTCTGGAGCAGACACCATCATCCCCTCACAGCCACCTGGTTCCTCAAGCAGTGAGGATTTCTTTGGACCGCTTCACAGGACCACAGCAGAAACAGTACTGCTGAGAACAACACCTTCATCTGGACTCCGTCATTTGCATACCCTTGCCCCTTGCCGCAATTCTCCCCCTTCGTAAGCCTATAGCTCAATCCGGAGCCTTGGGGCTCAGCGGTCACCACAGAAGGGGCAGGAAGACTAGAAGGGTCTGAGGGGGTGGACGTCTGTGGTCAAGCAGTGTTTGCTACGCCCGTTAGTGCACTTGCACACAGGAACTCACAGCAGCTTGGATTGCATGCACGAGAATCCCAGTGTGGATGGGTGGGGGAGGGGCTCCTGAAGTCCCCTGTCTATGTGAGGAGATACTGGCCATAGATGGCTGCGGGGGCTGGGAAAGTAAGTTTTCTTCAGAGATGTGGCCCCTGAGTCACATCTGCCCATGCTCCAGGACATGGTTGTCCCACACCCATGCACATATATATACAGATGAGAATACAGATGATGTTGGGAGGGATAGGGAAGGAATTGGAGAGGAGAGAATAGAGGCATTACTTGATCCAAATACATTATACACACGCATGAATATTAAACATTTTTAAAAGGGGGTTATTAGATTCCTTGATCTCTTCCCATGTGGCCACACTGAACAAATCTCCTCGCTCTGCCTTTTTTCATTATCTCTTGGTTTAATCCACACATCGGGATGGGTGACCAAGCCTGGCTGGTTTGTTGGGATTGCTGGAGTCTAGGTTTTTATCCTAAAAATTTGTTACAAAATCACACAGCGCGCTTTTCCTCCTAAACGTTTTCTCTGGTGGTTTCCATCCATTAGCTCACAGACCTCCCCCAGTTTCACAGTGTTTGTGTGCCTCCAAATGTGACCTTTCCCATGCTCCTGTCTTAAGGTCACTAGTTTGGCCTGACTACAGCTGCAGAGCCATCTCCCTGCAGCCCCAGACGCACCATTTTTAAAGGTTCTGTAAGGGATTGTGAGGAGAGCCGGGTTTGGAAGCTCTGGGTAGCCCATGGGGGATATTCACTAATAATTGATAATTGGGTCACTATTCTCTCCCCTTGCTGAGGAATGCGTAAGGGGAGTTAAAACAGTTCCCATTTGAGCAGAGCTGTTTAGCTGCCAAGTTACAACACACACACACACACACACACACACACACACACACACAAAATGTAATAAAGAGAAGTAAACTAAAAAAAAAAAAAAAACCCTGTGAGGTTCGCTCTGGCTTTCGCTGTACGATTCTTACCTCTGTACAGCCTCGCAGAGTCCGCACCTCAAACACTGCCACAAAATCCAGGCACTGCACGAAGTCTACGCACTCTCCATGCGTGGATTACCACACAGACGGATGCAAAGTGTTGCAGCAAGCCTCACTCCTCCGCGTGAGCCAAACAAGCTTGCTTAGTTTTTAAACCCTCAGCAAACTGGATACAGCAAGTCCACGGAGTAGGTAAGCAAGATCACGTGACAAACGTGTGTCCCCCGAAGGCCTTGACACCGTGAGTGAGAGCGAAGGCCGGACGTGCTGTGGCGTGTAGAGGGTACTTCCCGGTACCCCTTAACAGCCAAGGGCAGCTCTCAAATAGCCGCCCACAACAGCGGCGGAAAGGGTGTGTGCAAATGACACCCTGGCCACGGTGAAGGGCAAAGCCATCTGTAGGGTTTTCATTTATAATTTCTAACGATGGGCTACCTCTGACGATGCCACCAGCTCTGAACGGCCCCTTCCCTGGAGTCCAGGTTGGCATAGTCACGGGGAGAACAAATGGCTCTGGGCATCCAGGGAAGCATCATTTGGACCAGGATTTGCAAATCTGCAATTATGGCCGCTCTTTACAATAGTGACCCTTTCTTAAAGTGTAAATTCTAATGAAATGTCGCGTCAGTTTCTGCTGTCAACTTGGCACAACCTAAGATTACCTGGGAAGAGAGTCTTAATGAGGAATCTTCTAGAATAGGGTGGCCTGTGGGCATGTCTGTGGGAGGTTTGTCTTGATTGCTAATTGGTGTGGGAAGACCCAGCCCATCCCTAGGCAGGGGATCCTTGACTGTTTAAGTAGAGGTAACAAATACGGGTAAGAAAGCGAGCGGGTAGGCAGGATCCATACGTTTATTCTCTCTCTGCTCTTGAGTGTGGACGTGAAGCTTCAAGTCCCTGCCTTGACCCCCGAAACAATGACCAGCAACCTGGAATTGTAATCCAATGAACTCCCTTTCCCTAAGCTGCTTTTCGTCAAGATATTTTATCACAGCAACAGAAATAAAACTAAGACACAGTCAATGCCCATAACTCAGAGCATCACCTTGTACCTCTTTATACAGTTATTTAAAAGGCATCTAGAAAAAAAAAATGAGTGTTTAAGAACTGGATACACTGAATCTTGGGAACTATGGTGATCTGAATGAGAATGGTCCCCCTAGGCTTATATACATTTGAATGCCTGGTTGTCCGGTTGGTGGAACTATTTGGGAAGGATCTATTAGAGATATTATGTCACTGAGGGGGAGCTTTGAGGTTTCAAGAGCCCCGGCCAGGACAAGTTAGCTCTCTAGAGTCTGTCTCTCCCACTCTTCGTACCTCTTTCTGCCTCTTGACTGTTGCCTTAAAGATGTGAGCTGGCCGCTCCTGCTCCAATGCCATGCCTGCCTGCCTGTTGCCACGGGCCCCTCGTGATGGTCATGGACTCACCCTCTGGAACTGCAAGCCCCCAATAAACTCTTTTTTCTACAGGTTGCCTTAGTCATGGTGTCTCTTCACAGCAATAGAAAAGTAACTGAGACCCATTCATTCATCAACAGTGACATCCTATGAGGGGTTGTGTCCAAAGAGGCTGTATGTGACATCTAGGAGACAATGGAATCTCATAGGCACCACATTTTTTTTTTCTGCACATGTAGACTAAAATTTAACTTATCTATTAGGCTCATTACGAAGTCAATAACAACTATTAATAATGAAATAGAAAGTTCTTGAATGTGGGCTTGATCTCAGCTGTAGTGTGTGTAGTAGGCATCACCTACTGGGAAGGGTGAGTCACGTGATAGAATAGTGTGGCGTTATACAGAACTTCATCATACCGTTCTGAGCAGCAACTTAAAATTTATGAATTGTTTCTGGAAAGTTCTTTTTATATTTCCAAACAGCAGTTAACTATGGTAACTGAAACCAAAGGAAATGAGATCGCACATAGGGACACCTCCTGTGTCTCTCACCCATTAAACCCCGATTCCTCTAAACCAACTTGCTGGTTTTATTTAGAAGCAAATCTTGAGTGAGAAATTTACAAAGGGCTGAGTAAAAACGTCAATATTGCTTTTCTGTTAAGTTACATTTTGTCTTTTTGAGACAGGGTCTCGTGCAGTTCAGGCTGGCCTTGAGTTCCCATGAAGCCATGGGTGATCCTGAACTTCCGATCTCCTTCTTTCTACCTTCCAAGTGATGGGGTTATAAATGTGTGCCACTATAACCCTAGCTCTTAGGTCTGTTTTTATTATTTTTTAGTATGTATAAGTGTGTGTGCGCGCGTGCGTGTGTGCGTGCGTGCGTGCGTGTGTGTGTGTGTGTGTGTGTGTGTGTGTGTGTTTGCATGTAGGTATGTTTATGTGCCTGCAGGTGCCTACAGAGCCAGAGGCATGTGGTACCTTAGAGGTGGAGTTCCAGACTGTTATGAGCTACCTAACATGGATACTTTGACCCAAACTTGGGTCCTCTGGCATAACAGCGAGTGCTCTTAACCACTGAGCCATCTCTCCAGCCTCTATACCCAGCTTTGTGATTTTGCCTTTAAAGACCTGGTACCAGGATGGTGGCTTATACCTATGCCTGCATTTGGCTGAAGCAGGAGAATTGCCTCAAGATCAAGGCCAGCTTGGGTTATAGAATAAGTTCCTGGCCAGCCGAGGTTACACCTAAGAGACCCCATCTCTAACAAAAACAAAACGAAACAACAACAACAAAAAAAACCAAACAGCAAAATACGATAGGTTAGGCAAAAGGACGCCGAGCCTCCCAGCTTTCTATTGCAGCACCATCCCCTACTCACCGGCCCTGTGGCAGTCATCGGGACGGTCCATTTAACGGGATTTAGAATCACCATGCAAACCCAGCCCTGGGCATGCTGGTGAGGGAGTCTCTAGATTAAGTGTTAACTGACACAGGCAGACCCACCCTAACACCGTTCCCAGGGGATCCCGGACTGAATTAAAAGGAGAAAGAGACGAGAGAACCAGCACTCACCTCTCTGCTCCCCGACTACCTGCTGTGAGCTAGCACAGGCCCTTTCTTCCGCACATTTCTGTTGTCATAGCGACAACACAAGTACCTAAGAACCCTGAATCCCGCTGTATTGCTCACTTTTCTGTGGCTGTGATAGAAACACCATGACCAAGGCGACGTACAGCAGGAAGTTTATTGGGGCTTACAGTCAGAGGGTAAGAGTCCATCTTAGGCAGGAAGGCACAGCGGCGATCCACAGGCAGGACTGCAGGAGCAAGAAGCTGAGAGCTCACACTGGAGCAAGCGTGAAATGAAAGTAGACAGAGCTTTTTACTCTCAAAGACCATCCCCAGGTACATACCTCCTCCAGCAACGCCAAACTTACACCTCCCTAAACAGCGCCACCAACTGGTGACCAGTAATTCAAATATCTGAGCCTGGGGGGGACATTTCTGCTCGAACCATCACACCCCCCCTGCTCTCAAAGACTGATTCTGTGAAAGAAATCAGCCTACTTATTTCCCCCCCAACTCCACTGTCATTTGATACAATCAGACACTCGTGGGAAGAGAGACTCTCCGCTGAGGAGTTGCTTCGATCACTCTGGCATGTGGGCATTTCTTGATTGCAGATTGAGGAAAGAGGGCCCAGCCCACTGTAGGCACTGCCATCCCTATGCAGGTGGCCCTGGGCTGTTAAAAAAAAAAAAAAAAAGCAGGCCGAGCAAGCCAGAGGCGGCAAGCCCCTAACCAGCATTCCCCCATGGCCTCTGCTTGAATTCCTGCCTTAGCTGCCCTCGATGATGGACTGTAGCCTGGAAGGTGAAATAAGCCCTTTCCTTCTCAAGTTACTTTTGGTCTGTGCTTTATCACAACAATAGGAAAGCAGACTAGGACATCCACCTTGTATTTTGGGGTGGCTAATGTTTTTTAGAACTTAAACAAAGCAAAACAAAACAAAACAAAACAAAACAAAACAAAACAAAACAAAACAACCCAGCCTGAGAAATGGGGTTCTTTTTCAGGTAAGGCTCCAACTGTCTAAAACAGGGTATCAAGGATTCAACTGCTCCCAATAAGGAAACTGTGGACCCCATGGTGGCGTGGTCCCATAGATCCATGGTCAAAGGCCGTCTCTGTCACTAATTAGTCACAGGACTGTGAAAATGTAACACAGCCTAGGACCTAGACTGTTTTACAGATGATGAACTCAGGTGCAAACCATGGAAAACAGAAATTGTTCAGCATCATTTAGAAGTAAACAGACACCCCTTCAGCTAATCTAGAGAGCTTTACTCAAAGGCGATCTTAGAGAGATGACTCAGCAGCTAAGAGCACTGGCTGCTCTTGCACAAGACCTGTGTTTGATTCCCAGCACCCACAACCGTTTGTAACTCCGGTTCCAGGGGATACGACACCCTCCTCTGGCCTCCATGGGCACTGCATGCATGTGGTGCACATACATCCATGCAGGCAAATAATCACAAAACATTTTAAATGAGGAAAGGGGAGGTCTTGTAAGAGCCTGGTGGGCAGGATGACAGTCTCAGTGTCGGTCATTACTAAGCGGAGTCAGGAAAAGACAATTCCCAAATGAAATCCAGACTGTGAATGTCTTTATCACAACAGTAATGACTTTAATATCAAGAAGTCTAGAAACTAATTAGAAAAACAATTAACAGAAAAGTCCATCCGCCCTGTCCGCTCCATCTGCTCCTAGTCACACAGCACTTGACATGTGGCTAGTGAGATGAAGGAATGGGCCTGTTGTAATTCATATAAATCCTGATTTGAAATTCATATTCGGTTCAGTTATATAAGAGGATCTATAAGTAGATTCAGAACAATTTGCATCCGTGTTTCAACTGCAGATTTTATGAACTCTAATGTAGATCAGGTGTGTTGATGGGGCAAAATAAGTCAGAAATTCTTGCACCCAAGAAAGGAATGTAAACTATTTCCTATTCTGATTGTATGGCAAACTGATAATATTTTAGATATTTAAGTACTGTTGGATAGGACTATTGAAAAGCTTGGCATCACATATGTGGTTTGTATTACAGGTGCGCTGGATATATTCTCCTGCAACACCACTCTAAAGTTTAGACTAGTGGGGAAGGATTTCCGTGGCCACACCCAGAAGGCTTTTGTGGAAGAGGTGTCGTATCGTGTGTTTACGAATCGGTAATGCGTGTGATCATATTTATCCACAAGTAAGTGATTAAGCTAGTTTTGTAGCTTTTTGTTTACACATAAGATAGACATGTACAACGTCCATAAAACACAGATATGCACCTTGCCTTCTCTGTGGAAACTCGCTCCTACATTCTTCCACTTCGCCACGGCTTCCACTGCGGTGTTTTATACACAGTGTGTCTTCAACGAGGTCTTGTTGATTTATTTAGAGATTTTTAAAATTAGTTTTAATTATGTATAGGTGTGTGCATGTCTACATACGGGCATGCGCACGTGAGGGCAGGTGCTCTTGGGGACCAGAGGAATTGGCTTGGGAGAGCTGGGGTTGGACAGTTGTGAGCCGCCTGACAGGGGCGCTGGGAACTGAGCCTGGGTCCTCTGCAGGAGCAGCAAGTGCTCTTAATCACTGAGCCGTCTCTCCAGCTCCTTGTGGATTCGTTTAACTCTATAAATTGAAATTTTATAATTTTGCTGTTGGGGATGAAGCTGCGGCCATGTATACTCTAAGTGCATGCTCTGTGATTTGGCTATACCCCTCGTCACTGTCATTTCTAAAGGTCACATCTGTGTAGGAAGAAGAGCTAGAAAAATGGTTCAAACTTTGAACAGTAAAACAGGCAGTCATCGTTTGACCACTGCGACGGCAGAACCGCTGACCATACCTGGAGCTGATCGGTCTCACCTAGTGAACATCCATCTGTAAACTCAGGAGCAACGTGAGTTATCAGGGGGCAAGGCTTGATATTCAGGAACAAAACCAAGCTGGCAAGCGCTCGCGTGGTTTCCTGTTGGGTCCCTGCTCCTTCCTGCAGATCCTTTAATTCCCTTCCATCGACTCTCGCCAGCCACCTTCCCACACCCTCGGCTTCTTACACTCTCAACTGCCCGGAGTTTTGCTTGACAGGACTTTTCCCTCTACCTTGCCAACCATCGTCCCCATCAAAGGCCGTTTAAAACTCTCGCAGTACCATGAACCCTCTTCCCTTGCCGAATGAAAGCCTGACAGTAATTTTCCCATCCGACCTTACCCTGGGATGAGATGGTTTGGGGCTCCCGAGTCGGAAGGGCGTCGGAATCATTAAACCTGGATTTGCAGGAGAGGGACTGGAAGGCTGCCTAACTCCTCCACTGCACTCTGACCTCCACTCCGGACTGCTGGAAGTCTGTCTACTAGAATGATCCATATTAAGTAGTGTTCTCAGGGGAGACTGAATGCTGGCTTGTCACGGGGACACACTGCCCTGAAATGCTACCATTGGTGAACACACACTTAAAAACTGAGCCTCTCCACTCTGCAACATTCACTCAGAGGACTGAGCATATTCATCCCGGCATAGATACAAAGTTTCCAATCCAGGATTTATTATGTGTGTTAGTTGTGTCTCTGCCTCCCTTCCTCACAGGACAACAAATCAAGGGCAGTTATTTGGTACCCGTGACCAGAGCACCCTGTGGTAGTCCGACACCGTCATGGCCAGGCCCTGGCAGACCCAGTTACTACAGCTTCTAGAAGCTTCCTCATATAAAGGCCCCGCAGGATGGCATATGACCTGCACGAAAAGACAAACACAGGCTTCCAGTCATTTCCCAGGAGTGAGTTCTGCAAGGCCACCGGGCTCCAGAAAACACACGGCTGTCCCTAGAGAGGAAAGCGCAAAGAACGGGCCTGACTGGAGCACCAAACCATGTCACCCACGGATACATGGACAAGACCACCTCGAGCTTGTTTTATAAGATGCTGTCTTCAGGATCCTTCCTGATGCCGTGTGTGTGTGTGTGTGTGTGTGTGTGTGTGTGTGTGTGTGTGTGCAGAGCTAAGGCTGATGTTAAATGTCTTCCTTGCCCTCAGTCCACCTCACAGAGTGAGCCAGGGTCTCTCGATGAACCTGGGGTTCATCATTTCATCTCGTGTGTCCAGCTAGATTGCTCCGAGCATTGTCGCACTCTGTCTCCTGCACACTGCGGTCACGTGTGGACCACCAAACTCATAAAACAATGGGCTTTTTGTATGGCTTCTGGGGATCCCAACTCAAGTTTCATGCTCGTACCACAGCACTCGGCTTGCTGAGTCATCTCCCCAGGCCACAATCATACGTTAAAAAATAATAAAGTCCTATGTTAAGATAAAACACAGGCTGGACCCATGGAAGATACAAACCCTGAGAGCTCCGCCTCCGACAGCGGCTTGAGTGTGCTCTCCTCCCTCTCTCCCACCATCTCTGTATTCTAGTCCTTGTCATCACTCTCCCTCAGGGGCTCCCTGGACCAGGCACGTTCTCCCCTCCAGCGCTTGGTCATACTCTCTCTTCTGCCCTCTCCTGGGCTCTGCAGTCTTCTTCAGGTTCAAACACCAGAATTTTTGTTCTCTCTATAGCATCCCCATATCTCCTCTTTCATCCAAACTGCCTGCTTGTGAAGCCCACAAAGGCAGGTGCTGGGCCTGCCCACTCCTTGCGGACTACACACGGGTTTAATGAAGGAAGAAACGCTCATCCAGGCACATCCAACTTGCACAGATGCTTAGGACACACGTACCTTAATTACTGATAAAAATCTCTGGGTTCAGAATTTATTTAGTTTTCTAGGTAGGCAATCAGTTTCTCCAAGTCAATAGAACAGACAACATCCTCCACATGGAGAAGAGACTTTGAACAGTCAGTAACTAATTAGATTAGTTCAGAGAAAGCTCTCTCCAAGCCTGGTTTTCTTCCAATTTGGCCAAAGTGGTTGAAAGGTTTGAAAGTAAATTAAATCCATGGATTATAAATGACATGTAGGAAAAGTTAATATTTTTACAGAGAACAGTCCTTGATGGTGCCAACTCACTGGAAAACAAATGAAAAGACTATCTCCGAAACGGTCTTTCAAGTTGGCTGATCCTGACGTGAGTAGGAGAGTCACTCCAAGTTCTGAGCTTCACAGACACGCGTCTCCAGGATTCTAGGAGCGTCATGATGAAGTTCATTCAGCTTGGTGGATCCGTGCACAGAAATCAGGCGAGGTGCTCGAGTTCAGAGGCTGACTTAATGCTAACAGTATGAGACACAAAGAAGGAGCCCCAGAGGTCAGGCAATGGTGTCGCCCACCGAAGACACACACACTGGCTAAGTCTCACCACAAAGCTCTAATCCCCGTTCACAGGATTATTTTCCTTTCGCAAGAACCAATGCAGGCAGAAATGTACTAGGGAGTGGAAAAATGGTGGTTGCGTCTCAGTGCAGACTTGGGCAAACCGTGACTGATTACCCAACAATGCCACTGTTGCTATAATGGAGGTATACGGAAAGGGTAGGGAAAAGCATGAGCCTGGAGGTGACATTTGAACTCACGCATGAGACAAGAGCGTGGCCCAGGTCCCCAAAGCTCATGTTCCAGGTCTATGGGGTGAAGCTCACAGAAAGTGTTAGAACCACGGGCCACACTGATGCTTTGCTAGATGACCGATCCTGCCACCTCTGTGACTTCATCTGGATGTGGCATGACACACCATGTCCTGGTGAGGGTCAGTACTGGTGAGGGTCAGGGAGAAGAGCCAGGAGTTTGAGTCCACCTTGGGCTGCGGGGTATAAGCCTATCTCAAAACAACAACAACAACAACAACAACAGCAAAGCCTCCAAACAAACCAACAAAAAGCCACACCTCAACAACGGCGCCGTCTTAGAATTTAGAAGAGAGAGATTCGTATTAGTTATAGTTTGATGTGTCCCTTTTACATAGGGAAAACTGGTGACCCGTTCTGTTTTCTGGACCATTTCACTTTAAAAAGTGGAAATAACACATGCCTGGCTGTTTACTCATTTCTTTATAAACAATTCAGTTTTCATTTATCAGGTGATTCTAGTACTCTGTTTTTCTACTGGAGCAAGAAAAGGAGACAGATATACTTTGATCTAAAAAATTCAGTGAAAGTATAAAGCAGAAATATTATCATACTCATTCAGTGATATTGTGTTTATGACTGATCATGAATTACTTGCTAATACTATAGCTCTTTTACCTGTGTGGATAAGTATGGATTTTTCTAATAAAATGTTTTTAAGTGACATTAGTTCATTGTAAACAATAATGTATTTGTAGTCCAAACAAGCAGAGAAGTAAAATATTCAGAAAATATGAAAAAAAAAGAAGAAGAGAGAGATTCTGTTTTAGACCTCTTCAGATGGCTAAGTTTCTGAAAGTCTAGAACATCTCACCACCAAAACATCCGCTATGGAAGGGTGAGTTTCAGACTATATTTTCTTGCTAACAGGCTATGAACTCACTGGGAGCTTAGTACTAATCCCGGAGAATAAATATTGATTCAGTAGCTGAATAACAGCTACCATTCAGCAACTAGTTACAACGGAGTACACTGAACACTTCATAAACACTAACTCATTTAATGATTATGGCTTGTTTTAAAGCTATACTTTATAATCATATCATACATTTATAATTATAATAGACATATATCACATGATTACAAATATATAAGATGCTCATTATTTAGACTTTAATATTATATTAGGGTTTTTTTTTTTTTTTTTTTTTTTTTTTTTTTTTTTTTTTTTTTTTTTTGGACAGGGTTTCTCTGTGTAGCTTTGGAGCCTTCCTGGAACTCGCTCTGTAGCTCAGGCTGGCCTCAATCTGCCTGCCTCTGTTTCCCAAGTGCTGGGATTAAAGGTGTGCGCCACCACTGCCCAGCTATATTAAGTTTTTTAAAAGATTTATTTTTATTTTACGTATATGAGTATTTGCCTGTACATATGTATGTGTACAATGTGCATGCAGAGCCAACAGAGTCCAGAAGAGGGCGTCTGATACCGGGAACTACAGTTAAGACAATTGTGAGCCACCCTGTAAGGACTGGGACTCGAACCCTGGTCCTCTGAAAGAACAGTCTGTACTCTTAACTGATGAGCCATCTCTCCAGCCCCTTATATTAACTTTTACCAGAAACAGAACTTTCTCAGTGTCACATGTGGCTAGGGCAAAGCACATAATTCTAAGTGTTCCAAATCATGTAACAGAATTCTTGTTTAGCCAAAAAAATTAATCAAACAAGCCTAGTAAACTCTTTCCACATTTTATATTACAATAAAAATTAATGGATGTATCTGGGAGTAAAGGGTTCGCCTAGCATGTATAAAACCCTAGCTTTGATTGAAAAGAATTGTGGAACAGCCAGAAGATCATAAAAATAGAAAGAATGACAGAAAACAAAAAAAGGTAAAGCACATAGCTCCCCCTTCTAGGGAAATATACAAGATTCAGAAGCAGAAGTTGGGGCTCAGGACACAGTTCAGGCGAGCAGATTGACAGATCTGCATGCACAAGGCCCTGAATTGGTCCCCAGTTCTGAAAGGAAGAAGAACCAGGCCTCTGAGCAGTTTTCCCATGTGTTAGACCTCTCCTCACACCAGAGCACAATGCACAACCCCACTTGTATAATGGGCTTTTCTTGCTCTCGTCACGTGACTCCAATGGCATCATTTCCCCCTGCAGCAGGGCTTGGTGAAGAGCATGACACACCTCTGCTTTCAGCAAGGAAGACGAAAAGCAAATCCCCCAAACAGAGTGACACTCCTGGCTGACTCCTCGAGACTTCAGCTCCCTGCCAACGGGGGAGACAGAGGCTCAGCCGCAAGGTTGGTCCCCTCAGCAGATCTAGACATGGGCAGATCTTTTGGCATCAATTTAAGACTGTCCATAAAGAACGTTCTTATCTTACAGACCGTGTGTGGGTCCATATCAGAAACGCCAGGAAATCTTGAAGCTGACTAGATCAGCTGTGTGGTTGCCATTCGAGGTAAACACTGTCCAATCACAGACTCAAATGGGAAGGGCCGTCCAGGGAACAACATCAGCACTTTATGAGTCTCGGGCCTGGGGAACATTTTCATTCTTCTGGCCCAAGGAGTGACAGTCTCTTAGTCATCCCCTAAAGCAAAAGCCTTGTCTGGCAGGACAATATGATGAGTGAGCTCAGTGGGCCAGTTTGATGCCTGTTATTCTGTGTCTGAGGGACATTTGATTATTGTTAATTGTGTCCTTCATCATTAGAGGACACACACTTCATGAACTATTCTGTCTTCTGCCTGAGCTCATTTACTACTCAATTAGATAATTATATCTAGCTTTTTACTTTAATTACTCTATCTATCTATCTATCTATCTATCTATCTATCTATCATCTATTTATTTATTTGCATGCCCATGTTCACATGTGCATTTCATGGCTCATGTATGGAGTTCCCAGGACAACTTGTAGGAATTAGTTTTTTCTTTCCATAGTAGGTCCTTGGGATAGAACTCAGGTTGTCTGGCAGGATAGCTCCATGGTTTGACCCATGGAACCACCTTGTCATGATTTTTCTTGTGGGTGTGAAGATCATCTTATCAAAGAAAACAAGCTAGACACAGGAACACAAATATCATACTCCCTCTCATCTCTGCAATTAACATACGTTAACATCCATCATAGATATGACATGACATGACATGCTATGACATGAGAGGAAGCAGAGAGAGGTCTACTTGGGAAGGGGGAGGGGACCAGTGGGAGAGGACAGGAAAGGGCAAGGGGGTGATTCCAGTTCCTCTTCTTTGTTTTGACAAAACACCAACCACAACCGACTTGGGGAAGAAAGGGTTTTTTTCAGCTTGTGCTTCCAAGTTAGACTCCATGGCTGAGGGAACTCAGGCGGGAACCTGGAGGTGGGAACTGAAGCAGAGACCCTGGAGGATGCTGTTGCTGGCTCACTCTCCATCACTTGCTCAACCTCCTTACACAGCCCAGGACCACCTACCTGCCCAGGGATGGCACCGCCCACACTCGGCTGGGCCCTCCTCCATCAATCATCAACCAGGAAAATGCCCACAAGCCAATCTGATGGAGGCAGTTCTTCAGCTGACAAAAACTGACCAGTACAGGGGATGAATGCGGCCCAAGCACATAATCAAAAATGTTTTTATTAAACCCATTATGCTGCACATTCAATACAATCTAATTAAAATTAAGAAATAAAAGAGACAAGATTTTACTCTCAACCCGATGCGTGGTGTGATTGCACACACGTATGCATGTTCACACTGAGAACAGCCCCAGGGCCACCAAGCACACCGTGAGGAAAGTAAACCCAGCCCCTCGGTGTGTGGCTACTAAGGATCAGGAATCTCGTTAGAAAAGCAGCAGGTTAATTTTAGAGGTGCTAAAATGGAAAGGGTACTCTGGGTAAGACCATGTTCACATCCAATTTCTAGGCCTCATTTTTAGAGGAGATTCATTAAAAATCCAATTATCAGAAAGTACAGTTGGAAAAGTAAACTTATTACAACACAAACACGCACACACACCAAACACCACACACCACACACACACACACTATACACACAACACACACACCTACATATACAAACACATTCACACCACACACATAATACACACACAAAACATACACCTACATATACACACATATATTCACACCACACACACACACACACACACACACACACACACACCCCACACATACCACACACCGTACCACACATACATCACACACACACCACAGAGTAATTAGCCTCCTAATAGGGGCTCACACTCATACCCAGTCAATTGCCTCCAGTTCAGGTTCACAGGTCATCTAGTCACCCAGAACAACTTTCTCCCAATTTTGGTCATTGTAGCAAAGGTGCTGGTGTTAACGAATCAATGTTTCACACTTGCAGCAGTCCACCGCAACCCTTATGTCTATTCAACACGGTTTATGAAACTGAGTGGTGACCACATGCTGGGAGAGACTCCATTCGCTACATGCCTGTGTATTTCAAAGGCTCTAGAATGCCAGCAATTTTCATAATCCTCATATTTCAAGTTGTAGGGAAGAAAGAAAAGTGCATCTTCAGACCAAGAAGCCAAGACTGCTGCCATCTCACACCGATACAACCCTGTTCAGACTTCCTGAGTTAGACACATAGTCACTGTACTGTTTAGAATCTGGCAGGCTGTGCTGTCACACGTACGTGTGTGTGTGTGTGTGTGTGTGTGTGTGTGTGTGTG
>CABHPP010001028.1:41672-54314 GCA_902168425.1 Peromyscus attwateri | reverse complement strand
TGTTTGCGAATGGTTCATTTTATACTTCTATAACTTCATAACACTCACCAAGTTGCTTTGTTTTGTTTCATTCATTCAAAACTGATTTTTAACAAATATATTAACAGGATCTGCTTTAGGCACTATTAATAAGTAGAAATTTGATAAATTTTAACCCATAGTTGTTAACATTTCACTTCATATATACATATATACATATACATACATAAACTCCAACATATACAAATATATATTGCTGTGTGTGTGTGTGTGTGTGTGTGTGTGTGTGTGTGTGTGTGCATGACTGTATATAGGAGTCTAGGATTAAAATGTGACTTACTTTCTTGCCTTGCCCTTTACTTGAGATGAGAATGATGATGATGGATTGAGTGATTATTTAATTGAATAATTTCTGCTTATTTCATTTCCTTGGCTATTCAATATATACTTATTTTCAAATCCCCAGTATAATATACACTGGAATTCTGTTCAAGCTTAAGCATTATATAGAATACATGTTGTGTACAAAAGAACTATATAATTTCCTGGCTCCTTTGTAAACAGATCTCTTTGAAATGCACTTAATTATGGGGTGTTTTTTGGTCTCATTTGGATTTGCTCCTGTGATGTATATTGTTTGGTAGCTAAACCATGAATTTAAGGAGTGGAAAACCCTCATTCATATTTATCATTATTGACAGTTGCTGTTGGCAGGGTTTCTCTTTCTATGACTTATCATTGCTTAAGAATGTGCTCTTTACTTTTACCTAGGTGTATGGCAGTCTTATTTCCTACCAGAATATTTCCTACTAAAAATGTTTCAGATATTTGAGTTTGATTGATATTTGTATATCACTTCTACATTCTAAATTATAAGCGGTTAATATGTTATCTCAGAAACAAAAAAATTGAAATGGTCTTCAGCTCTATTAGGGAGGAAGAATGAGGCTACATTACAAGTCAGCCTGTAGGCTTTATAGAACTGATGAATATTTCCTGCAATTATTCATAACTATAAAATAAGGGATCATTGCAAAATGAAGGAAAATGGATCTGTGTTAAATTATAGAAATATAGATAAAAACAGATAACATAAATTTTTATAATACAAATATCATAAAATAATTTACAAAAAAATTTAGTCAAAAAATTCTAAAGCAATATAAATACATTAATAGATAAAGATAAACCAGACAGTGCATGCTGAATTATCCATCGGCAAGTTATGAATCCATATGCATTATACTGGAGAAACTGAGGAAATGTTGACTTATTATACAGTGTTGATGAGGATCCCAGCTGGCACAGTTATTTTGTCCATACATTACAGATAAAGGAAGAAGGAAGTAACACTGAATTAATTTCCACTGCTGTCTCCCTCTTGGCATGATGCTCTGTGTATCTCATCTTTGTCCTGAATGCATTTAATGTAGTCCCTTGCGACTTCTATAGGAAATATAACATCGGAATGACATCACTTCTGAATGTTAACTGCAAAGGCTGCTCCCTCCTTTGACCCTTGCCAACTCTGATGAAGATTACCGCCTTCTGTGAACTTCCTTCAGGCCTTAACTGGCGCTCCATCTAAGCAATTTGAACTTCTAATATAATTTCCTCCCACAGAGCAACAGATCATATCAAAAAGTACATGCGTAGGCTTCAGAGCTGATTGACTCTCAGTTGTGACTAGGTAGAGGCATCCTTACCAATGATCTAGAGCCATCATAAGCCCACATTCAGCTTTTCTGGAGAAATTAAGATAGAATATTAATTCACTCAAATAACTAATTAAGAGAAATTACTTCATATTGATTGGTAACTAAAAGCAAGCAAAAAATAAAACAATAACTAAAAGGTTCCTAACTTAAGATTGAGCAACTCCAGTTCTTAACATACAGAGTTAACAGTATTATATGTCTGGTAAACTTGGAAGTCAGTTAAAATATATATACTTTAATATAAGACCTACTATATATATAAATATCTAAGTATATATCATATTTAAATACAAAAATATGAGTAAAACTAATAAATTGCAGAAATTACATCTGTGTAAAATATTATTCTTAAATACTAAAGATTCAAAGTTATACATAGGTGCAAAGATATTGTAGAATCAAGATTTGGTATAAATGACAATGCCAGGATAATGTGTCACTGAATGGTGACTTAGATATCAAAGCTGTGTTAGTTTACTTATGATGTTTTATGGTTTAAAAAACAGGTCTGATATGAAAGCCCATTTTTTTCAACTTTGTAAAAAATAATATGTATTTTATAATTCTTATATATATATATCTTATAATATATCTTACTTTATAATGTTAGCATATCTTATCATTTTGAATAAAACAATTTTATTAATTGAGAAACTCACCCCCACAAATGTTAAAAGGTAATACTTTTTGATATAAGTGATATTAATATAAAAGTATTGGGATCTGTATTTGATTTGAACTCACAGGACTAAATCATATACAGATCTTGTTTATTACAGTAATACAATGATGACAAGAGTATGAGCTAACATAATACACAAATAATTTCCAAGACATTAAGCAAACAAATCATTTATAAAGAGTAATGTAAACAAATCATTTATACATCTATTGCACATTGTGCATCTTTAACTATGCCTCAGAGACATCTAGTAAGTAGTTCCAAGCAAAATAAATCTATCATATTATGTTAGGGTTGGAAAAAACACTTTAAAATGACGTATAAGCCACTAAAACTATAAAAACACATTATTCAGCCATGTAAACCTGACATGTTAGAATATTAATATTATTATGATAATTAGAGAGGAACATAATTATTCAAACTTTTGTCACTTGATACACAATAAATTACATTAAGGATGGGGATTCCTACAATTTTATGAATTTATTGTGGTAGACATAGATAAACTTTCCATGCTATATTCATTATTAAGCTATTGTGCTTCTGTTATTGGGCTGTGCATTCCTAGGTTACAGCAGAATGTTATCAAAATAATCATGAAGTCTGCACATATTTTGCCACAGTTACACATACACACAGACACAAAAAACAGCGACAGTGGGAAACATACCAGACACCACACATACTTTAGTTTACATACACTTTTTCTGGTTAAGCAAGAAAAATCCAATCTGACCCCAAGATATTGATTACGACCACTTTAAAAATGATCTGATTTATGTACTTTAGCATGGAGTCAGAAATGGTTAGTATAACTATACAAATCCCCAAACCTTTATAACTCTCTACCTAATTTTTTTTCTCAAAATTCAATTTCTTCCATTTTAGTAAGCACAACTACAGAATAGAGTTAACTCCAAAGAGGCTATCATATTTATTTAGCGTAAAATATTTTCAATTCGATGTTAGAATGTTTACAGTCAATTATCAGTTTAGGAAAAACTCATTCATTATTTTGCAATCAGGCTATGCACTGATCTACATTATTCCACATTTTATAGAACAATGGATTTTAGGCTTTTAATTTCCCTAGAATTCTAGTGCTGATACATTTTTTGAAAGTGTCTCCTGCCTTAACTGAATGCACCAGGCTCTGCTGACTCCCCATAGGAGACCTTGCCTTGGAGGAGGTGGGAATGGGGAGTGGGTTGGAGGGGAAGGCTGAGGGGTGGGAGGAGGGAGGAAAGGGGAATCTGTGGTTGATATGTAAAATGAATAGAAAACCTCATAATAAAAAAGAAAGAAAGAAAGTGTCTCCTGCTTCTAAGAGCCTGAAGTTCTTCCAGGCTTTGTTATGAAATATTATTTACTTAACCTGATATCGTACTGCGTATTCAGCCTGTTTAAATTATCCCACACTTAAGAAAGCAATGTAATGAAACTTACTATGCCTTGGACTTTTTGTATAATCAGCTTTTAAAACCTAAGATAAATATATAGCTTTAATCTTGAATGATACACTACTCCATGTGGCTGATCCAGAACAGTATGTGAGGGGTTTTTGTGTGTGTATGTGTGTGTGTGTGTGTGTGTGTGTGTGTGTGTGAAAGAGAAAGAGAGAGAGAGAGAGACAGTCAGAGACAGAGACAGAGAGAGACAAAAAGACAGAAAAGAGAGACAGAGTGAGTTGTGGGAATCATTTAGTGAAACTAACCAACATGTTGAAAAAGCAACATTAAACAAACAAATCTCCTATAAATGTTGGAAGCAAACTGTGTATATAGATTCATAACAATGTTTGTGGTTTTAAGTGCTCTTATGATCACTCAAGTAACTATTTCACTGTAAAAAGAATTTGTAATTTTCTCTACCATGGTTTGTTTGCTTTTTCAACAATACTGAGCAAAGCTCATTGTTAGAGATAGGCAACAAGAACTGATCACACACACACACACACACACACACACACACACACACACACACAGTCCAAGGCAATATCCACAGACTACAGAGAGGTGAAAAGCACAGGGAGAGCAGAGGAAAACCCGAATTTATGTTCAGTCTTTCTCATACCATTCCTGGAAGTTTCTATTTTTATTCTTTAATGTGGCACTGATGCATTTGGGTGCCCTTCTCAATGGTTTCTTTGCTGTGTCATTGATACACCAGGAAGCTGTACCTTAAAACAGTTTTTCACTCCATTTAGATGGAGAAGTATCACCATAGCCTCTGATAGGACCCAGGAGCTACACAGTCTGTCAGGTCCCAACCCATCCGTCACATATCGATAAATGAAGTATTTATTTTCTGATATGGGACATGAGAATTAATATTAGTAATTAAGATTGGAATAAAAGGGTCATCATTCACCTCAGCCAGGTTACTAAGGTGGATTAAATATATGACAAAATATTACTATGTAACACATTGTTATTTTTATTTTAAAACTTTTGACATTGTAGGAAGACACGCACTAGGCTTTGCTTCCGGCATAGCATGATAACACAGTATGGAATGAAGGAAACAAAGCATTTGCTGGCCAGACAGGATGAGAACAATTCAGAAGATTAAAGTAGCATAATGTATGGCCTACACAGGGTTAATGACTTCAGTTTTGAAATGCCTTTTCATAAATTTCCAGCACTCTTTCCCTGTGTTTAGATTTGTATTCTAGTTGTCATCTCTTACCTCCAGACTTTGCTTGTGAATTGCTGTTTTCAATAGAACACAACATCAGTAGTTTCATGTAAAGGATCTGCAAAACTGGCTTCTCACTTAAGTTTGGATCATCCCCATCAGAAGAGCATGCCTGGGCTTGAGGGTTACAGCTAGAAGGAGAATGAGTGGGATCCAGAGCAGACAAACACCAGCTGAGGGATGTTCAGGAATCTCAGACTAGAACATTTTAGATAATTATGATGTAGCCAGTGACTTGTCAAACCTTGCCAACCCAATCAGTGCCCAAAGCAGACCAGCCAAACTTCTGCTCTCACATGGTGTCAGAACACAGTCCAAGAAAGGAGTCTCGTGAGATTTCTGAGTGCTTGTGAGAAAACTTGAAGCAAACAAGACAAATATTTTGTGACCTCAGTTTCCTCAAAAATACAGAATTGTTCTCGGAATGTGCTTCTGTGCCTTTCGCAGGTGTAGCAGATGGGAGTGAGTTCACTTTAGATTATTCATTGCAATTGTTTATTGTTATTTGTTTATATGCCTCTATGGAAAAGCATGCTCTTTGACTAGAGCAATAACAAGATGGGAAGTTTGTTAACAATAAGGAGAGTTTGATGTGAAGCCAATCAGCTAAGGGGTGGCAGATAACTCATGATATTGAAAGGATACAGGATAAATATATAATATTTAAGTAGTAATTAACATATTCATAAGCATTCCACACTGGGTAATAAGAATTTTAATTTCTAATTTTTCTTCTTTCAGAAGGCATTCAAAATAGAAAATATGAATACGTAAAATTATATTAGTAAATGACAAAAGGTAAATATTTTTTAAAAGCTGAAATGGCTGGAGAAATGCCTCAGCACGTAAGACTACTTACTGTTCTCACAGGGAATCAGAGTTCAGAGATGCGAGCACCAGTGTTACCCAGCTCACAGCACCTGGAATTCCAGCTTCAGGAGACCTGCAGCCCTCTTCTGGTTTCTACAGGCAGCCACACACGTGCTCATATACCACACAAATATACACATAATTTAAAAATAAAATAAATCCTTTTAAAAATATGTGACAGACTTTGGGCAAAACCATACAATAAATATGTAGCATGGGTCACTAGAACCCAGAGAATGTAGAATATATATATATATATATATATATATATATATATAATTTATATAATTATTTTCTCTATATTCTGAAAATTTCCAATGAAAATTAAGTAGGAGAAAAACATTAAATGTAAAATCATTCATATTGTAAAGATATGTTAAACTCATATTTAAAAATCATAAATCACTAACATAGAACTCCTGAGATAAAATTCCAACCCAGTAAAACTAATATTCCTCTGAGTATGCAGAAAGAAATTAAGAGTAGTTAAAACAGCCTTTTGTTGCCATAGATGGATGCTAGGTGATTCTCTTCAGCCTGAAGCTTTTCTCTTGCTTTAGACTCAATTAATCAGTTTTTTGATGGATACCCCATTAAACACATAGCTTAAATTTCATGTAAAGATTCTCATTTCTTAATAGCCCTTGTGCAGATGCAAATTCAAAGTCTATAGCTACTAGAGCTACACTATCTTTGTTACTTACTTTTCTCTTGCTGTGATAAAACACCACCACTGAGGCAGCTAATGGAAGAAAGGTTCATTTTGCCTTGCAGTTCAGAGGGCTCCACAATGTCTGCAAGCAACAACATGCCAGTAGGTGCCCGTTGTGGCGGCAGGAACAGGGAATTGAGAGCTCACATACTGATCGGAAAGCACAAAATAGAGAGAGCAAGCTGTAAAAAGGTTCAAGCCTTAAGTTTTCTTTTATTTTAACATTATTTATTTTACTTTTGGTGATTATAACATAATGATGTCATTTCCCACTTCACTCTCCTCCTTCCAAGACTTCCTATATATATAAGCCTCCTTGCTCTTTCTCAAATTCATACCTACTCTTTCCATTATTCCTATGTAAGTATATTTATAGACATGTATATTCCTAAATACATTCATGTAACTGTCTTAGTCTGTGTGTTTTCAGGGCAAGCCATTTGGTATTATACCACCAGTTTATGGGTGGTTCCCTGGGGAGGACTATTTCTCATACTCTCCGCTTACTTAGTTGCCTGTAGTTAAATAACTGTAGTAAAATAACTGAAGCACCGAAGTTTTCATGACCAACTGTCAGTGACATACTTCCTCCAACAAGTCCATATCCCATATACCTGCCTGCCCAAACAACATCAAAAACTCAGGATTAACTGCTTAAACATCAGAATCTATAGGTGATAGTCTCATTAAAACTATTACATTTCACGCCCTGATCAACATAGGCTCATTGATGTACCATAATGCAAATTGCATTTAGTCCAACTTAAAAAGTCCCCATATTCTCACATAGTCTTAACACTTTATAAACTTCAAAGTCCAAAGTTTTTTCTGAGACTCAATACTATCTCTTAATTCTAACATCATGCAAAATCAAAAAGAAAAATACACATTTTGTCTCAGTTAAGGTTTTTATTGCTGTGAAGAGACACCATGACCATGGCAACTCTTATAAAGAAAACGTTTAACTGGGGTGGCTCACTTACAGTTTCAGCGGTTCAGTCCATTATCAGCATATGGGGAGCATGGTGGCATGCAGGCAGATGTGATGCTGACTACATCTGGATCAGAAGGCAACAGGAAATTGACTGAAAGTCACAGAGGGAAGCTTGAGCAAAAGAGATCTCAAAGCCCACCCCCACAGTGACACACTTTATTCAACAAGGCCACAGCTTCTAATAATGGCACTCTCTTTAGGGAGAATTTACTTTCAAACCACCACACATTTCCAACACATAATGTCACAGAGTATACATTACCATTCCAAAACTGAAGATTGGCATTACAATGAGAAAATACTATACCCAAGGCTAGATAAGAATCCAACAGGACAAGCACCAAGTACTAGAGCTCTATTTCTGATATTGGGGCTATAATTTCAAAGGGCTTAGATGCTTTTGGCTTTAACATCATGCCTACATATACATCTCTCCCTTGGACTAGTTCCACTCCCTCTTTGCAGTCATCCTTGGCAAATATTCAACAACACTGGAATCTAGATGCTTTTGGCTTTAACATCATGTTTACTTTTTTATTTGGAAACCCAGGATTCACATGCACAGCTTCACGAAGTGGCTTCTTTTGACCTCTTATGCCTCTCAGGGATTTTACGGGGATCCTCCGATTCCACACACTGCCTGCCCTCATCAGACCTCTGAAAAAAGTAGGATTATCTATGACCACCTTTTTGTGCACCTTTTATGACTCTAAACCAGAATCATGTGGATGTCATTACCAAATTCTTCTGTTATCTTTGGAAGTATCCTGGAACCCTTGAATCCCATTATCAGCAGCTTTTTTTACTCTATTGCATTTTGGGGCTGAAGCCCTAGTGAATGAAAGCCCTAGGCTCTCATTTACAGGTTAGAGACTTGACTGGGTGAGATTTACTTCAGTGCCAAATAGGATGTCTTTCCTTAATGACACTATTTCTATATCTTTTAGACCAAGCCTTGGATGAAGAACTGTTTTCTGGGATACTTTTCTCTTCAAAGTGTACATTTTCTGTTTCTTTCAGCCTCTTTTACATTTTTTCATGTAGACAAGAATAATAGTCATTGGAAATAACTACACCACAGAGTCAATATTTTTTTTTGCCTTGATTTTGCCTTCTGTAAGGAGATTATTCCATTACTGTTTAATTTAGTCTCTGGTACTTAGTTCTTAGGTCAAGATTAGAAGGCAGTCAGATTTTGTCAAATCTCATAGGAATGGACTCTAGTCCAGTTACTAATACTGTTTCCTTCTGAAACCTCTTCAGCTTGCCCCCCACAGTCCATAGTGTGCTCATCACACTGCCTTCCAAGTTCTTACTAAGTTGGACAGGTAGATGTTACTTACAGCATTGGAACATTTTTTTTTTCTCTCTAATTTCACAGTCTCGATGTCTTTCCCATTTCCACAAAGCAGCATGGTCATGTTCTTCACAGCAATAACTAGCTCTCTGGTATAAAATTTTGTATTTTTCTTTTCTGTTGTTGTGAGAAAACACCCTGATGAAACAAGCTTATACAGGAAGAAGTTTACTTTGGTTTATGGTTCCAGAGTGATCCATAGAGGGATGACATGGTGACAGGAACAGCAAGCTGTGAGCTCTCATATTGAACTGAAAACACAAAATGAGGAGAGCAAACTCCAGGTAGGGAATGGACTTAAACTCTCAAAAGTAGCCCTCAATGACATATTTCCTCTAACAAGGCTTTACCTTCTAAATGTCCACATAGAATTCCAACAACTTTGTATTAAATATTTAAGCATCTCAATCTGTGAGGGAGGCAGAGTTCCTCATCCGAACCACAGCAGAATCAAACTGTTGATGGTTTATGTATTCTGTGAACCAGAAGTTTTATGAGAACATGTTCAGAATGATTTATTAGTATCTATGAAGACTATATGGATACTGATCACAATTACTCAACAATTTCTGCAAACATTTTTTATTGTATTTAATTATTTTTAGTACATTTATACATGGGGATTTATGTCACAGTGCTTTTGCAATTTGGAAGTCAGAACTCCCACGGGAGTTTTGTTTTTTCATTTTTCTTTCTGACATGTGGAACCCTGGAATCAAATTAAAAGTGTCAGGCTTGCAGGCGAGTAGTGCCTTTATCCACTGAACCCTCTCACTGGTCCTCAAATAGTATTTTCAATCAAATGTAGGATCCACAGCTCACTTTCCCACCAGCTCTAAATTTACACAGTAGCTACTATAATATAGTTTGATTTTTGTGGTGATAATTAACTCCAAATATGTTCCAAGGCACAAAAAGAAGTCTGAATATGGATCCATCAGCAAGACACATGTGGTCATTCAAGCTGTATTCTTCTGAGAGGAATAGTCTTAAAACAAACAAAAGTCAATATGATATGTACTTCAGACCACTGAAGGACTAGCTTTAATCAGCAAGGCAGTCACATGACAATGCTAAGTACTAGGTGAAACAGATGAAAACTGTTGAAAATAAACATCTGCTACAGTCACATACTCTTCATGTATAATTTTCTACTCAGGGCTTGTCATTAACAATGAATACGGTTTTTAATTTTTGCCTAACTTCTCATTAGAATGTAATTTGTCTTTTTTCCCCTGTTGCTCCACATCACAGTACAGTCAATTCACCAAATTTTCATAAACAACCAAAATCTCTAAAATGGTTGGGAATATTACCCAGTTTCATAGTTCTTTTCTAGCAGGTTCCAGATTCACACTGGAGTACCCAAAAATAGATGATAATTAAGGATTCCATAAAAGTATAAGACCTTTAGGTTAAAATATAAAATAAATATATAAAATGAGTAAAAGAAAAAATATCATTTAATTCAGAATAAGAAAAGTAAAAAAGGAAAGGAGATGTAATAATTCTTTTAGATGGAAAAAAAGATTATACATTTAATACACACAAAGAAAGGGAAGTTTTAGCTTAAAGAACTTTTAGATCCATTTGAGGATGATTGAAAGCCATTCCAGTCTGTGACAGCCATGTAAAGACTGGTAATGAGGATACTTCTCTGAAAGATTGGAACATCAAGAAGTAATCTCTCAAATTGCTATTTAGACCTCAGCCCTCACTCATGTATTCTGACGTGGAGTCCTTTAATGTTAGTCAGTATAAAGGATGTGCGCTTGCTCCTAATCACTCCATCATCTCATTCTACAGCGCATCTGTTCCTGAACAGGAACATATTATACTTTGCCTATGCTGCTCATCTGAGCATGAGTCCAGGGTCTTGAGATACCAAGAAGATTTCAAATCATTCACCACCAATCCTCACTCTCACTGCACATGGCAGGTTTTAAGATTTTAATCTTTATATGGCTTAAGGAATTTTAGTGAGGTCTTTGCTGTATGGTGTAGAAATTTTGTTTTCTCAGACAAGTGGAAAGTAACCTGCTATATAAATAGGACTTCTACAGAGATTGAGAAATACATGTAGGCAACAATGGCCTTGGCAGTTGGGAAACTATGACTAATCTTATAACCTTTGTCTGCATAGACATTTTAATATCACATTCAATTTTTTTTGAATTTATTTTATTTTATTTTACAATATAATTCAACTTTACATATCAGCCATAGATTCCCCTGTTCTCCCCCCTCCAGCCCCGTCCCCCTCCCCCCCCCGGCCCACCCCCCATTTCCATCTCCTCCAGGGCAAAGACTCCCCCGAGGATTGAGATCAACCTGGTGGACTCAACCCAGGCAGGTCTAGTCCCCTCCTCCCAGGCTGAGCCAAGCATCTCTACTAAGCCCCAGGTTTCAAACAGCCAATTCATGCACTGAGCACAGGACCCGGTCCAACTGCCTGAATGCCTCCCAAACAGATCAAGCCAATCAACTGTCTCACCCATTCAGAGGGCCTGATCCAGTTGGGGGCCCCTCAGCCATTGGTTCACAGTTCATGTGTTTCCATTCATTTGGCCACTTGTCCCTGTATTCCACCCATCCCTGGTCCCAACAACTCTTGCTCACATAAACCCTCCTTCTTCTCACCAATTGGACTCCCGGAGCTCTACCCGGGGCCTGACAGGACCCCAAGAAAGACACGGGGATCGCCCAATGACAGAGAAATGGATGAGATCTACATGAACAGTCTGGACGAGAGTGGGGGTAATAAGGGGAGAGGGGCGAGGGAAAGAGAACTTGGGGGAGCAGGAGATCCCAACTGGATCAAGAACAGAGAGGGAACACAAGGAATGTTCATGGTAAATGAAGACCACATGAGAATAGGAAGAAGCAAAGTGCTAGAGAGGCCCACAGAAATCCACAAAGATGCCCCCACAATAGACTGCTGGCAATAGTTGAGAAATGGGCCGATCTGAACTACCCTGGTGATAGGATGGCCAAACACCCTAATTGTCGTGCTAGAAACCCCGTCCAGTGACTGAGGGAACTAGATGCACATTCAATTATTGCTTGTTCCTTTTTAGTTTCTGAGCAGGATCTGAAGACCAAGAGTCATTAGCATTAAATTATAAAGATATCTGTTCTTTACAAATACGAAATCATTCACAGTTTACAGCCGGTCCTTACATATTTTAGCTCTAAATCCATATCAGTAGGTCAGATAACCTGAATTAGAAACTTCATCCACACCCCTCACTGTTCTTCTCATAGAAGAGAACTAAAAATATGAAAACTGAAACTCTGACTTTACTTTTCAAAGAGATATTCTTTACTAATATGCAACATCACTTCAGAAGTGTCCAAATATTATCTATTGAGTCCTTATAATGTTAGTTGTGTGTATGTTTCAAGATTGCCCATTAGGCACTTGTTTTTTTTTTTTTTTTCATCAATAGTAAGTTCAAATTGAATGCAAGTTCAAAACAATGAAATCGTTAAACTCAAGTGTCCATTTTCACCTAAGACATACCTCTTCAGTGCGTAGAATAAAGCTGATCATGCAAAGATTCCCTCAAAAACATTCACTAGGAATGAATTTAAGCCTGCTTCTTGTACTCAGAAGAATGTGCAAGTGCT
>CABHPP010001028.1:0-32490 GCA_902168425.1 Peromyscus attwateri | reverse complement strand
ATATATATATATATATATATATATATATATATATATATACACAAATACTCATACATGTAAAATAAAAAGAAATATTGTAAGTCTAAGGGGATTTTACTTTTCCTTATAGATATCAGTAGATATTTTATTTGAGGATTATTTTGTTATTGATGTTGTTGTTACATTTCTCCAATTGGATTCCTATTTTCTCAGAGTACACATTTTATTTTTAAAAATCACATATAAATATGAAATAGAATATAACTTTTCTGAAACCAAGTATTAATCAAAATTATGAGTAACAATTGTTTCTGACTTGGCTTCTATACAAGGCCCTCCCAAAGTAACAAAACCAATCTGGAACTTAAGGGAAAATATAAATTTCCCTGTAGGTAAATTTAATATTTAAATATTTAAATATTCTTAAATGAAGAGAATTTTGTCTACTTGAGTCAGAAAATGGAGAAATAGTCTCTCCTGCACTGAAATCTAAAAAACTGAGCTGGAGCCACTAGGATTTAAGCCCAGAGGCACAACCCATGCCCCCATACCCCCATCCATTGAAGTACCAGCTGAAGGGAAGCAGAAACATAGACACTGTTTATACCAATTAGAAGAAGAGATGAGTAGAAACCAGTGCAAGAATACATTACAAAACATAAAGAACAATATGGCATCACCAGAACCAAGTGGTTCTACATCAGCCAGACCTGAACATCCCAACGTAGAAGAAGCAGAAGAAAATGACCTTGGAAACAACTTTAAGAAGATGATAGAGGCCCTTAAAGAGGAAATGAAAAATTCCCATAAAGAAATCGAAGAAAAGACAAACAATAAATTGGAAGAAATCAGAAAATTTCCTAAAGAAAGTCAAGAAAAAGCAGTCAAACAGGTGAAGGAAATAGTTCAAAACTTGAAAACTGAAATAAAGGCAATAAAGAAGACACAAACTGAGGGAATGCTGGAAATGAAAAATCTGAGTAAATGAACAGGAACTACAGATGCAAGCATAACCAACAGAATGAAAGAGATGGAAGAGAGAATCTCAGGCATTGAACATACAATAGAGGAAATAGATTCATCAGTCAAAGAAAACCTTAAAGCCAATAAAGTCATTACACAAAACATCCAGGAAATCTGGCACACTATAAAGAGACCAAAGCTAAGAATAAGGATAGAGGATGATGAATACCAACTCAAAGGCACAGAAAATATATTCATCAAAATCATAGAAGAAAAATTTCCCAACCTAAAGAAGGAAATGCCTATGAAGACACAAGAAGCTTACAGAACACCAAATAGAGTGGACTTCCCAAAAGTCCCCTTCCCATATAATAATCTAATCACTAAACATACATAATAATGAAAAATAATAACAGCTGCAAAGGAAAAAGGCCAAATAATATATAAAGGCAGACCCATCAGAATAACACCTGACTTCTCAATAGAGACTCTGAAAGCCAGATGGACAGATGTTATGCCGACACTAAAGGACCATGGATACCAGCCCAGTGTATTATATCCAGCAAAACTCTCAATCTCTAAAGACAGAGTAAACAAGATAGTCCATGATAAAACCAGATTTAAACAATATCTATCCACAAATCCAGCCTTACAGTAAGCACTAGAAGGGAAAGTCCAACATAAGGAAAACACAGGCAATAGATAATCCCATACCATCAAACCCCAAACAAGGGAAACACACAACACTCCCACCAAAAAATAACAGGAAATAAACAATCACTGGTCGTTAATATTCCTTAACATCAGTGGGCTCAATTCACCTATAAAAAGACACAGGCTAACAGAATGGATACAAAAACAGGATTCATTCTTCTGATGCATACAATAAACACACCTCAATCTCAACTACACACACTACCTCAGAATAAGGGGCAGGGAAAAGTCTTTCCAGTCAAATGTTCTTAAGAAGCAAGTTGGTGTTGTTATCCTAGTATCTAACAAAATAGATTTCAAACTAAAATTAATCAAAAGAGATCAAGAAGAACACTACATATTCATAAAAGGAAAAAATCCAACAAGTCTCAATTCTGAACATTTATTACTCAAATACAAGGGCATCTACACATATAAAAGAAACTTTACTAAAGCTTAAATCACACATTAAATCCCACACACTAATAGTGGGAGACTTCAACATACCATCCTCACCAATGGACAGATTTGCTAGATCAAAACTTAACAGAGAAATAATAAAAATAACAGATGTTAGGACTCAAATATAGTTAATAGACATCTACAGAACATTCCATTCAAGTACAAGAGAATATACCTTCTTCTCAACACTCCATGGAACCTACTCTAAAACTGACCACATACTCAGTCACAAAGCAAATCTCAACAGATACAAAAAATAAATAAATAAAAAATAACCTCCTGTATTTTATCAGACCACCATGGCTTAAAGTTAGAATTCAACAACAACACAAATTACAGAAAGCCTAAAAACTGAGTGAAACTGAATAATTCTCAACTGAATCACCACTGTAGCAAGGAAGAAATAAAGAAAGAAATTAAAGACTTCCTAGAATTCAATGAAAGTGAATATACAACATACCCAAACTTATGCGACATTTATGAAAGCAGTACTAAGAGGAAAGTTCATAGCTCTAAATACCTACATAAAGAAGTTGGATAAATCTCACACTTGTGACTTAACAGCACATCCAAAAGCTCCAGAAGATAAAGAAGCAAACTCATCCAGGAAGAGTAGATGCCAGGAAATAATCAAATTGAGAGCTGAAATCAATAAACTAGAAACTAAGAGAAATAGTACAAAGAATCAATGAAACAAAGAGGTGGATCTTTGAGAAAATCAACAACATAGAGAAACCCTTACCCAAGCTAACTAAAAAGCAGAGAGATAATATCCAATTTAACAAAATCAGAAAAGAAAAGGGAAACTTAACAACTGACAATGAGGAAATCTGGAGAATCATAAGGGCATACCTCAAAAACCTGTACTCCATAAAATTGGAAAATCTAAAAGAAATGGACAATTTTCTGCACAAGTACCATATACTCAAATTGAGTCAAGACCAGATAAAGAATTCAAATAAGCCTATAACTCCCATGGAAATAGAAACGGTTTTTAAAAATCTCCCAACCAGAAAAGGTCCAGGTCCAGATGGTTTCAGTTGAGAATTCTACTAAAATTTCAAAGAAGAGCTAATACCAATACTCCTCAAATTGTACAAATTTATTGTACACAAGAAAAACAGAAGGAACATTGCCAAACTCTTTCTACGAGGCTATAGTTACCCTGATACCCAAAACACAAAAGATACTACAGAGAAAGAAAATTACAGACCAATCTCCCTCATGAACATTGATGCAAAAATACTCAATAAAATATTGGCAAACCGAATTGAAGAACACATAAAAAATTATCCACCATGGTCAAGTAGGCTTAATCCCAGAGATGTAAGGATGGTTCAACATATGAAAATCTGTCAATGTAATACACCATATAAACAAACTGAAAGAAAAAAAATCACATGATGATTTCATTAGATGCTGAAAAGGCCTTTGACAAAATCCAACATCCCTTCATGATAAAAGTCTTGGAAAGATTAGGGATACAAAGAACATACCTAAACATACTAAAGGCAATTTACAGAAAGCCAACAGCCAGCATCAAATTAAATGGAGAGAGACTCAAAATGATTCCACTAAAATCAGGAATAAGACAAGGCTGTCCACTCCCCCCATATCTCTTCAATATAGCAATCAAAGTTCTAGCTGGAGCAATAAGACAAAAAAGGACATCAAGGGGATATAAATTGGAAAGGAAGAAGTCAAACTCTCGCCATTTGCAGATGATATGACAGTCTACATAAGTGACCCCAAAATTCTACCAGGGAACTCCTACAACTGATAAAATCTTCAGAAATAAGACAGGATAAAAGATTAACTCAAAAAAATAGTCCTCCTATACACAAAAGATAAATGGGTCGAGAAAGAAATCAGACAAACATCACCCTTTACAATAGCTACAAATAACATAAAATACATTGGGATAACTCTAAGAAAACAACTGAAAGACCTATATGACAACTAATTTAAGTCTCTGAAGAAAGAAATTGAAGAAGATATCAAAAAAATGGAAAGATCTCCCATGCTCATTGATAGATAGAACCAAATTAATAAAAATGGCAATCTTACCAAAAGTAATCTACAGTTTCAATGCAATCTACAGTTTCAATGCAATCTCCATTAAAATCCCAACAAAATTCTTCATAGACCTTGAAAGAACAATACTCAGTTTCATGTGGAAAAACAGAAAATCTAGTATATTTAAGATAATCCTTTACAATAAAGTAAATTCTGGAGCCATTACCATCCCTGACTTCATGCTCTACTATAGTGCTATAGTAATAAAAACTGTGGTGATGTTTTATTATGCTGAAATGTGGTGATATTTTATTTGTATGTTAATAAATAAAGTTTGCCTGGACATCAAAGGGAATAGCAAGCCATTTTAAGGTAAACACAAAAGTCAGGCAGTATTAGCACACACCCTTTATCCGATCACATGGCAAGCAGAGTCTCTGTGTGTTCAAGGACACACTAGGGAACAGCCAAGTGTGATGACACATGAATTTAATCCCAGTACCAACCATAGAGATCTGGAGGTCTGTACAGATAGGCAGTAACAAGGAAGTGAGGTAGCTGGGCTAGAAGACAATGAGAGGGCAGAACACCAAGGCAATAAAAGCCTGGGTAGACAGGAAGTAGCTCTCTTGAGAAGCTATGGCGGCATGGTAAGCCAAGGTTAGTTGGTGGCTCTCCCTATTTCCCTAATCTATAAGGTTTTCTCCCCTACATTTGGCTGTGTGTTTCTTATTTAATAAGACCATTTAGAAATTCGTCTACAAAAAACAGCTTGGTATTGGCAAAAAAAAATGGACATGTGGACCAATGGAATCAAACTGAAAATCCTGACATTAATCCACAAACCTATGAACATCCGATTTTGGACAAAGAAGCCCATGGTACTGGACTAGGCCCCCTGGATAAGGAAGACAGTTGTTTAGCTTGAACTGTTTAGGGGGCCCCCAGGCAGTGGGATCCAGACCTGTCCCTAGTGCATGAGCTGGCTTTTTGGAGCCTACTACCTATGGTGAGACACTTTGCACAACCTTGGAGCAGGGAGGAGGGGCTTGGACCTGCCTCAGCTGAATGTACCAGGCTCTGCTGACTCCCCATGGGAGACCCTGCCTTTGAGGAGGTGGGAATGGGGGGTAGGTTGCAGGGGAATGCTGGGGGCAGGAGGAGGGAGGACAGAGGATTCTGTGGTTGGTATGTAAAATGAATCGAAAATCTCTTAAAAAAAAAAAAAAGACAAAAAAGCCAAAACTGTACAATGGAAAAAAGAAAGCATCTTCAACAAATGGTGCCGGCATATCTGGAAGTTATCATGTAGAAGACTGCAAATAGATTCATGTCTATCACCACTTACACACTCAAATCGAAGTGGATCAAAGACCTCAACATAAATGCAGTTATACTGAACCTGACAGAGGAGAAAGTAGGAAGTACTCTTGAACGAACTGGCACAAGAGACCACTTCCTAAATATAACACCAGTGGCACAGACCTGAGAGCAACAATTAATCAATGGGACCTCCTGAGACTGAGAAGCCTCTGTAAGGCAAAGGACACGGTCAATGAGACAAAATTGCAGCCTACAGAATGGGAAAAGATCTTTACCAACCCCACATCTGACAGAGGGCTGATCTCCAAAATATATGAAGAACTCAGGAAACTAGACAACAAAATACCAAACAATCCAATTGAAAAATGAGCTACAGGGCTAAACAGAGAATTCTGAACAGAAGAATTACAGATGGCTGCGAGACACTTAAGGAATTGTTCAATATCCCAGGAATCCATAAGGATGATCCAAGTTTAGACTACTAGCAATAGTGGAGAGGGTGCCTGAACTGGCCTATCTTGGTAATCAGATTGATGAATTCCCTAACTGTCAAAATAGAGCTTTCATCCAGTAACTGATGGAAGCAGATGCAGAGGTCCACAACCAAGCACCAGGCCAAGCTCCGGGAGTCCAGTCAAAGAGAGAGAAGAGGGACTATATGAGCAAGGGGCATCAAGATCATGATGGTGAAATCTAGAGACACCTGAACCAAGCTCATGGGAACTCACAAAATTTAGAGCAGCAGCTGTGGAACCTGCATGGGACCAGACTAGATCCTCTGCATACGGGACACAGTTGTGTAGCTAGGTCTGTTTGAGAGGCCCCTGGCAGTGTGATCAGGATCTCTCCCTGGTACATGAGCTGGCTTTCTGGAGCCCATTACATATAATTGGAGACCTTGCTCACCCTTGAGTCAGGGGTGAGGACCTGCCTCAGCTGAATGTTCTAGGCTATGTTGTCCCCCCGCCATAGGAAAACTTACCCTTTTGCAGGAGGGGATGAGTGGTGGGTCGGCAAGGGGGCATTCGGTGGGGGTGGGGCAAGCAGGAGGAGGGATGAAAGGGGGATCTGTGGTTGATATGTAAAATGAATAAAAAAAATCTTTTAAATAAAATTAAATTAAAAATAGAAAGTGATATGATCACAAACGTATATGTGTCCATGGTTGATAGCATTGTTAAATATGTGTAACAAAGAATCATGTATCGTTTGAATCTAGTAATATGTTATTTGGTTAAAAATTTAATTTTTCAGCTACTTTCCAGTGTTTTTAGCATTTAAAAAGGAAAGTAAAATGACACAACATAATTATTTCACTGTATTTACTGTAAGCACATGAATGCTATGAAAATTAAGTCGATCCTTAATAACATGTTTTCATTGTTAATCTATTTAAATATTTAACTGACTTGAGAGATTTAAAATAAGTCTTGAGATTTATTTCATTTTATATTTTACTCTTAAAACTTATTTTAGCGGATCAGTGGTGGCGTACGCCTTTATTCTCAGAACTCAGAAGACAGAGGCAGGTAGATCTCTGTGAGGTTGAGGCCAGTTTGGGCTACAGAGCAAGATCCAAGACAGGCACCAAAACTACACGGAGAAACCCTGTCTCAAAAAAAAAGACAAACAAAAACAAAACAAAACACAAAAAAAAATGTTTCAATTAAAATGTGTTATATCCAGAAATTGAATTTTCTGTTAATGAAGTTCAGCACATTTATTCAACCAATATATAACGTACCTCTACAAAATTCTAAAACTTTAAATATTTAGTAATAAATGTTATTAGTTTAATATTAAATAAGTCTTAAACTGAAGACTCAGTTTATTTTCAACTAATATGTGGAAAAGCTATATATTATTAATAATAATTTCAGATTTACTTCTACCTGAAGTTTTATAATTATGGATTCATGAATCAAATGTTATTAACCAGAATTAGGAATTGTATTTATTATATATAGTTTGAAAATTGGACAATAATTTTGGAATCACAGTTTATCTCTACTTTCTCATCTATTCTATTTTGTCTTTTCTATGTGCTTCAATTTTCCGTACCACTTTTTAAAAGAATTATTTGATTTTCTTTAGAAATCTGCACTATATACATTCTCAAAGTAATAAACTGCTATTTTCCAGGTAATCAGTCTCAAAAATTTATGAAGAGATCTAAAAAGTTCTCTGAAGTAAAATGAAATCCACAGAGGTTCTCTGGTGTCCCCAGCAGAAAAGCTGGAGTCAAAGAGCACATGTGAAATAAAATTCATTTCCTAGCTTTCAAGATGGCAGACAGCATGGGAATGAAGTCTAAGTTACCATCCACATAGGTGATAAATAGATGCTGGTCATTAACTCGACTCTTCAACAGATCTAGGATGTTCTCAACAACAGTCTCATTGGATGGTATTGAGGAGAGACCAGTTCTTCGAGGAACAAGAGGATGATTTCTGAGTCAGGACACAAGTGTGTAATTTTAGTTTCTCACAGTCATACTTGAGGTCCAACAGAGGACTCATTGTGAAGCTCACCTGAGTTATTTCTCAAATCTCTGGTGAAAGTCCCCTGCAGTACTTCAGAGAATCAGCCCAGAAATGCATGTACACCCCACATATAGCACAATCACATCTCCTCTCATTCCTCACAGAAAGAATACTGTAGAGATTTGATAGACAATGGTGTTTTTCAGTGTGATTATGCAGTTTTTTATTTTTATTTTTATTTTATTAAGTTGGATTCCAAACACAGAATCTGGGAGAAAGACAATCGTTTTTTATGAAAGGTTTCATAATAAAGGAATGATTCCCAACTATTTGAAACATATTCTGTGTTACAAGAGGGTTTTAAAAAGATGAGTACCTCTAAAGTGTAGTGAATTTATTCACAGTAATGAAACTTTCTAAAGTAACTCTTCTAAGGAGAGGAAATCAGGACGCTAGTCTCAGAAAGCAAATCTATCCTCATAATTTGCCAGTCGAGAAAACTTTAAGGATATATTGGTATAAACTATGACTATTATCAAAAAGCAAGGCAAAAGCATGGAGTTAAAAACTAGAAAGGAGATATAGATTATTATTCTATCTTTACGCCAAGCCGAGAAACTCAACTCTGTCACCTCATTTGAGTAAAATTTAGTAGGAATGGAATAGAAATGAGATAGCACCCAACTGTTAGAAAAATGTGCAATGCGTTTAGAAATAAATCTAATAGGAAGCACAAGCTCTGCATAGGAAGAAAACAAAAATCTAATAAAAGCCTTGAAAACTATTTCATAAACACCAAGGCTTAACGTGTTTAAGAATAAAGAGACATAACATTATAAACTAGGTAATTTTCTCTGAATTGATGGATTGAACACATATCACTGTCTAAAGTCAAAAAGAAATACTTGTTTTTTTTTCCTACAACTAATGTTATATTTTTGTTTTCCAAATCTATAGGAAATAAATGTTTATTTATGATAGAAAATAGGAGATTTTTTTCTGTTTCCCTCAAAGCAATCAATTCTCTGAGCACTGTTTATTGAACCACTTATCCTTTTATTCTTTTGAAATGCCAAACTTGGCTTTTTTATTTTGCATATAAATCCCATGTTATTTCATTTCTCTATTTATTTATATCTGAATCAAGATCACACCAATGATCCACAATTTTCATATAAGTACTCACAGCTCACAGGGTAGTTATTGCCATATTGAGAGCTTTTACTTTACCAAATTATTCTTAATAATTTTTATTCTACATATTTCTCTATGAGATAGGGATCAAAATTACTATCTGTGAGACTTTAATTTGTTCCATTATGCTCAAAAGTTATTCTAACCAATCTGAAAACTTATTTTTATTGAAGTAGTTAGTTTTTAAATATTTTTATATCTTCCCTTTATTCCTTCCCTGTTTGCATACTTAACATACTTGCTTTCTTCTTTTCCTGATGTTTGGCTTCTTGTTGTTCTCTTGTGTGTATGTGTGTAAACACAGGTTTCATGCTGAACATGAGAAAGTTGGAGAATGATTGAGAAAATTGGGTCCACTTCACCAATGTAGATCCTGTGGTAGTTTGAACAAGAATGGCCCTCATTGGCTCATACATTTGAATGTTTAGTCACCTGGGCTGGCACTAATTGAAATGATTAAATAGATTAGCAGATGTGCTCTTGTTGAAGGAAGTGTGTCACTGATGTGTGCTTTGAGGTTTGAAAACCCCAGCATCATTCTTTTGGCCTGTGGATCAAGATGTATTTCTTATCTACTCCTCTAGCAGCAGATTTGATTGAAAGTTCCCTGCCATGATGTTCCCTTCCGTGATGATAATGGACTAAACTTCTGAACCAGTAAGACCACCCCCATTTAAGTGGTTTACTTCAAGAAGTTGCCTTGGTCATGGTGTCTCTTCACAGCAATAGAACAACGATTAACACTGAAGTTGGTACCAGAAGTGGGGTATTGCTGCTCAGACCAGGTTGTTTGTTGGAAGAATATGGGAGACTTTGGGACTCTGGAATAGAAAAGTGATTGGATGGTCTAAATGGGGCTTAGTGGGGCATTCTAGTAGAAGCATGAACAACAGTCCTGCTAGCACCACCTTGAACTGTGGGGGCCAAGGTTGTGAAGTTTTAGGGGGAAAGAATGTTAGTAAGAGGCCCAGAAACCATACTTATGTATTACTGCAAAAAATGTGGCTTGCTTTTTGTCTTAAAAATCTGCCTGAGGCTATAGCGAAGAGTTTTGAATTAATGGTATAGGCAGAGGAAAGTTTAAGACAGCATAGGGATTGACTGCTATGAAGTTAGTAGTGGTCATGCTTACAAAGATATATATTGAAAAGGAGCAAGTGGCCAAGGAGAAATTTTTTTTTAAATGTGCAATTTGAGAAGAAAAGAAGCACCAGGAAGTGTAATGGGAACTAAGTCCTGTGCCCAAGGGGATAAAACTTTTAAAGACAAGCCTGATAATAAATGGGATGAAGGGAGCTTAGCTTAGCCTCCAACTTATGAAAAGGAATTAAAGAAAAGCTTATGCAGTGAAAGAAGTCATCAAAATACGAAAGGCGTTAAAAAATTGTTTGAATGAGGGATCTATGTTCCAACTTCAGCAAGGAGAAGAACTTGGCAGTTTGGGCCACATTGCCCTAGCTTTAGAATAAAAAAAAAAAATACAAAAAAACAAAAAAAAAAAAAAAAATACAAGAAAGAAGCTGTGGAATCCATCTCTGCATTTAAGGAAAGTCACTGACACCGGGCATGTGTCAAAATTGGAAGTCCAGAGTGGCCATTGCATGAAGCTGTGATATTGAAGTCTATATTTCACTGGGGATCCCTAGATGTGGGAGATGCCACAGTTGTAGAGTACCAACCAAGGAAAGATGAAGACTAGTTGTGGATCCAGCTGAGAGAGATAAGTATATTGCAGTCAACAAAGCTGAAAGGAGTTAGATATCTTTAGAGCCTTTTGACATCAGACACAGAGATGCATACTTTGGAGTATGCCCTGATGATTTTATGTCTAGCTTTGGTCCAGTGTTTCTTCACTATGCTCCCATTTGTAATTGTAATGTATATTCTGTTCCATTATATGTTGGAAGTATGTAATCTCCTTTTTTAATTTTGATTTTATAAAGAGTTACAGTTAAAATACTGCCTTGAGTCTCACAGGAGAATTGAAAATATGGGCTTTTAAACAGTCTTGAGACTGTGAAAGAATATGGGGACTTTTTAAGCTTGTCTAAATGCAATTTGCATTATAATATGACTATAAGCCTTTGGAGGTCAGGGAGTGGACTCTGATGGTTTGAACAAGCATGGCCACTCTAGGCACATATATTTGAATGACCAGTCACCAGGGAATTTCACTGTTTGAATGGATTCAAAGGACTAGAGGGTTTGGTCATGTTGGAGAAATTATGTTACTGGCAGTGGTTTTTGAGGTTGCAAAAGCCCATGCCAAGCTCAGAGACACTTTCTCTCAGCACACAGGTAAAGATGGATCTCTTTGCTACTTCTTCAGGACCATTCTTACTCGCATCTTCCCTGGAGCCATGCTTCCTGTCATGAAGAAAATGGACTAATCCTTTGAAACTGTAAGCAAATCTGAAAGAATGAAATTAAATGCTCTCTTTTACAATAGTTGCCTTGGTCATGTTGTCCCTTCACCTCAATGTAACACTAGGACAGGTCTTAAAAATGGAGCTCAGTATGTCAGCCTTAGTAGCAAGCAACCTATCTGAGACATCCCACTTGTCTTACAGATTTGGTTCACTTTCGTTTGTGTGCTTGCTGTCATAAGATCTATAATTTTAATAATAAGCATATATCCCATAAGAAAAATAAATATTACTTATTACATATGAAATATGTATTCTTTGTTTTGTCATCTTTGTTGAGGACAGAGGTTCAGTTAATCTTTATCTCCGTGTGTTTAAGATACGTGTCATTTCCAAAACACAGGCCCCTGAAAGTAAATGACTATCAAATGAGGAACATTAATTAGATACATTCACCCCCATTCTAAACACTTGTTTCAGTCACAGATACACAACCCACATCTCACCAGGCATCTTCCACATGATGTTGCTGAATTAGAAACTATGGAGTCTGATCTAGTCAGTCTATCAAAACTGAAAGAATGATTTCACTCTTTTATTATGAGGAGTTACATTCTTGGTCTCCCACAAATGGGAAAAACGAGGTGTGTGATCTCAAACACCAAGAAGCATTGAAAACAGTGAGAGATCCTTTATGATAATGAGGAAATCAACCTAGGAGACAAAAATGTACAGTCAGAAGAAAGCAAAAAATTTACCAGTAGAAATAATAGATAAATGGATACTGAAAGTCTTGCATTTCATTTTTTTGACTTTTTGTATCATACATTGTTTTAAAGCCAATAAACAGATAAACTTGAAGTTGTAATTACCTACACTTGAAAATGCCTTACTGAAATTTACTTTTAGAAGAATGATGATAGAATGATTTAATTTGCTAAGTGAAATAGAGGTGGCAGAAATAAATAAAAGGCGAAGAAATCCTCATTATTTTGTTATGTTAACTATTGTATTATCTTTTTTATAAAAGTTGATTTTCATATAACAGCTTTAATAAACTGCTCAAATTCAAGTATTTTTAAATGTTGGTTTTAATACAGAATTCGGTCATATATTTGAAATCACAATCTTTATTTGCTATACTGTTTTGATAAGAAATTTCAGGTCTTAGAAATTTAGACTGATAATGGTAGAGTAATAAGAAGCAAGCCTCATTTCCTCCATATAACCAAAGCGAATTTCTACCACATAAACTTCATGGTTTTTTCATACAGATTTGTGTTGTAGCTGTGCTACTTTCTTGAGATGGAGGACCTCAATATTTAGTCCAGATTAGTGGAAAAGTTATGGTGCTCTTACAACAACATTGCAGTACTCTAATTATTGCTGTACAATATTCGGTGTGTCTCTTGCTTTACATTCATTGTGGGAGCAAACAATTAGAGACTACACAGAGATGTTGAGAAATAACTTCTCATTAGATGAGCAGTCAGATATTCTTGCAGGAGAATAATCGTGATTCATAATTTTGTGGAAGTAAACTGTTCAGACTCTGAATGTTATAGGAAAGTAGAAGTTATGCACTGGTTGTTAAATTTGTTCTGATCTGAATCTGACATATCCTTTGAAACAGGTCATGCTTGTCTCTAGCTCATGGCATTATTCTGAAGATAACAGATTTTTGTTGGAGGAAGGCTCTGGCTAAGGAAGTCATCACTGATGCTGACAATTCTAAGGGGATATACACTTCTATTTTCTATCGGCCTTCTCTGCTTCCCCAAGTCTATCATGTAAAGAGCATGGGTCCTCTGCTTCTGACAGACACTATGAGCACCTTAACCACTATCTTTGCTGGGATACCTTAACCACCATGAGGGGTGAGGTCAAGGAAAGCTGCCCTCTCTTAACATATTTTGTAACTTTAATGTATAATGTGTTTTATGAGATTTCTTTTGTCACAGAAATTTGAAAGTTCTCTAAAACAGTAGGTACAGACAAAGAAAATGCAGATGACCACGAAAGTTTTAAGCTGAGCGGTAGAACAAAGAGAAGTAATATTAAGAAATTGGATTTGATATTAGCACTATCAAATATGTGGAGAGGGGAGGCAAAAAGTAGGTTTTAACATTTCTTAAGCTATCAATTTAGATGTGTTCATTAGAAGGTAATTGCATATATAAGTGGATACAGAAGTAATATAAGGTAAAATTATAGATGCAGAGTTCTCAGAGTATGAATGGTATTTAAAAGTTTGAAAGTGGATCCAATTATGTAAATGAAAACTTGCTTCCCAATCAAGGTGTAAAACAATGAGCTATTACAGGAATTATTAATAAAATAAATAAAAAATTTTAGTGGGTATACATAAATGATCAGCATCAGTTTTATACAGTATATAACTGAGTATATTTCAGTTTGGTGGCTATGTTGGACACCCATGATAATCTGTGCAATATACTTTTTATCCCTATCTTTAAGCTTCTGAAAGCATTGAAGATAGGGGCATAAATTTCTAAACTTACATAGGAAGTTTTCCTTGTAAGATATTCATCAGGGGAAACAGTTATTTCAAATCTTGAATAAGAGAAGGCTAGAAGGATATCCTTGCAACGAGACATTTCTTAGCACCACAGAGGTTCAATCTTCAGCACTATAACTGTTATTCGGTGTAATAATAACTGACATTTCCTTGTAGAAAAGACCAGTTCAATATTTAAATGTTATCTAAATTTGACTCATTCCCTGTTTATAGCCTGCTTACTGTTTATAGTTCCTTACTGGTTTTGTTTTGTATTATTTTGTTTCTGAAGAGCATTCCCACAGCAATTCTTGTATATCAGTTCCTTTATCACAAGGTTTATTTAGGGGGAAGACTACCCAAGTAATACTCTCACTGCACTTAAATAAAAAACTGAGAAGCTTAATTTATGTTTCATTTCTGAGAAGAAAGTAAAACCTAAGATGAAGGAAGATTTTGAAATAATGTTAGGGAGTAAATATTTAAGTGTATATGGACTCAGGTCAACCACTAACTAGATGAGCTAGAATACACCTTCATTCTTGTAGGTTTGATGCTTCTCAGTATATTATAGTTGTACTAGTTCAAAATTTACCCCTGTGCTAAGCTGCAATGTGAAAAACAGAATGGAATATACTGAATGATGAAATGTTGCTTGAGTGTGAGATATATGGAGGAACAGTAATTATTAGGACAATGGAAGTTTGTGACTTTTGTTAAGCATACAGAATATTCTGGGATTGTAAAAGGTTGTACTCAAGAGATTTCATCATATGTACAAAGAAATATGCTGTATCTAAAATTCTCAGTCAAGAAAAACAATCTTATCTATACTGTTTGGAGGATTGATTTTTCTGTACATCACATTTCAGACATCTATAAAAATACCACAACATCAGTAAAATTGAATTGTTAGCTTTGGATATCTATTGTGCCACCTCTAGATACTAAACAGAAAAATACTGAGGCCATGAAAAACATCAAAGTAGAGAACTGATGGGGAAATCTTCAACTCACCCAATCCTTAGAAACTAAAGGAATAGCTCTTATTATTTTCTCCTTTCTTTGAGACAAAAACAGTCACCTATTTCTTAACTTCTTCTTCAGAAAATTTCACCAGTAATATGCATCTTCTTAAGTATCAACCTTGATTACAATCCTAGAATAAAACCATTAATTATCACAAGAACACAGTTTTATCTAACAAAGAAATCATTGTCATTGTTAAGGGTAGAGTGTGTTTAAAAGATAAAATAGCTGCGTTTATGGATTAATGCATTCTAGTGCAAAATTGTAGTCTATGCAGGGGAATGGCTCAGTACCATGAGGGTTAAACATAAATAGAAAATAGAATTAGCTTGCCAATATAGGTTTCTTTCATGTGTCACATTATTTATAGTCCTGGTAAAAACATGAGGAGTCAGATCTAATATTATATCTTTAAAAAATGCCTTTCAGAAGCTTGCAAACAAACAGTCCCTATTAATTGAAGTAGGGCTGCCTGCAACACTGACAGTCTGTGGAAGATGGGTCAAAAGGCTCAGAGAATTGGAAGCACAGTGACAGCTCCGCAGTGTGAGACCTGAAGCTAACATTCTGGGTGTTTCTTAAGAACAGGAGTATACTGTTATCATTGGCAATGATGAGCAGATTGTGAGGCAGTGTTAAAAGCATTACCATTGTGTCATGGCTGATCTTTGTTGATCTGGGCTAACAAGACTTGCTGATGCAGAATGTGCATGTCTAATCATGAAGAAGATGATAGGGAATAGAAACACTAGGGTGTGCTGGCAGGTTTTTGCACTCACCAGCAAGGGTTTGTAATAATAATCAGAAACCAGTTAAAAACACTGGCCTGGAAGTTTCCTTTGTATAAACTTATGGAAGTGGCTCAAAAGACTATTAATAGGTTTTTCAGGGGACAAAATAAGTTATGAACTGAAAAGGGAAAGCTCTAATTGATATGAAAAAAAGATATCTCCGATGTTGGGGATAAGGCAATGCCTTTGGTGGAAATGGGATGGTAAATCAACTATTAATATAAAGTAATGAACTGGGGATCAGGATGGGTACCTCATGCTACAAGGAAAGAGCCCTCATCTAGAAGGTAAGACTCAGGGATCACTTGCTATGTGTAATCACATATAATTCATCTCACTTGGTTTCATTGATATCATATGGTAGCAAAATTAAGGTCACTAGCACGTTGTTTTTTTTTTATTTTTTAATTTTTTTTCTGTATTCTTCTCTCATGTATTACATCCCAAATGCAGTTTTCCCTCCCGTCTCTCCTGCCAATCCCCCATTCGCACATCCCTTCTCCCTCAGAGCCACTGTTCCTCCCTTTCCCTTCAGAAAAAGTCTGACTTCCCAGGGATATCAACCAAATATGGCATGTCAAGCAAACAATAAGACAAAGCACATCCCCTCATATCTAGGCAACAGAACGAGGCAACCAGTAGGAGGAAAATGGTCCCCAAAGCAGCCAAGAGTCAGAGACAGCCCCTGCTCCAACTCTTAGGATTCCTACAAGAACACCAAGATGTACATCTATAACATATATGCAGAGGAACTAGGTCAGGCCTATACAGACTCCCTGATTCTCGAGTCAATCTCTGAGCCCCTATGAGCCCTGGATACTTGATTCTATGCGCCATGCCATTTACTTGTGTGCCTGACTCCTCTGGCTCCTACAGTCCTTCCTCCTCCTCTTCTGCAAAATTCCCCAAGCTATGTCTAATGTTCGGCTGTGGGTCTCTGCATCTGCTCCCATCAATTGCTAGATGAAATCCCTCTGATGACTCCCATGGTAAGCTTCAGTCTATGAGTATAGTAGAATATCATTAGGAAATCAGGGATCATCTCATTGGCTTTTTCTCTCCGGGTTCTGTTGGGTTCCATACTAGGTCTCTGGCCTATCCAGACTCTGGTCCCTCACCATGCAGACAGTATCAGCTGTAGACTCTCTTGCAGCATGGATCTCAAGGTGGACCAGTCATTGATTAGCTATTTCTACAAATTCTGTGCCACCTTTAACCCAGCATGTCATGCAGGTAAGAAAAATTGTAAGTTGAAGGTTTTGTGGCTGGGCTGCTGTCTAATCACTGCACTGGTTACAGAAGATGGTGGGTTTAGGTTTTGTATCCTCCATTACTAGGAGTCTTCATCATTGTCACCCTGGTAGATACCTGGGAGTTTCCATTGCACTAGGTTTCTACTGTACCCCAGAAATGTTCCCCCCAATCCAATCATCTCTCCCAGTATTCTCCCCTCCCATTTTATCCCTCCTGTTTTCATCCCCCATTCTACCTGCAAAATCCATTATATTTTCCCTTCCCAGGGAGATCCATGCATCCCACCTTGAGCCCTCCTTGTTACTTAACCTCTTTGAGTCTGTGGATTGTTATAAGACATCCTTTGCAGCTAATAGTCACTTCTAAAGGAGTACATACCATGTTTGTCCTTTTGTGTCTGGGTTACCTAACTAGGGGTGACTTTTTATAGTTCCATCCATATGTCAGCAAATTTCATGATGTCATTTTTTTAAAATAGCTGAATAATACCCCATTGTGGATATATACTACATTTTCTTCATTCATTCTTCAACTGAGGGACGTCTAGGTTGTTTTCAGGTTTTTAACTTTTGATAGAAAACATTTTAGATGAATGAGATAATATTTTCTTGTTTTTTTCAACTCCATTTACTTGATTTGTAATGATGTCAAACGTTATTCTCATAAATGTGTTAACTGTATAAAATTATTCTTTAAGAAATGTGTCTGGAGCCGGGCGTTGGTGGCGCACGCCTTTAATCCCAGCACTCAGGAGGCAGAGGCAAGCGGATCTCTGTGAGTTCGAGGCCAGCCTGGGCTACCAAGTGAGCTCCAGGAAAGGCGCAAAGCTACACAGAGAAACCCTGTCTCGAAAAACCAAAAAAAAAAAAAAAAAAAAAAGAAATGTGTTTGTATCATTTGCCTATTTAAATATAGATTTTCTTTGGATTGAGCCTAGGGTTTGCTTATATATTATGACTATTCATCCTTTATAAGATGACTAGTCTGCTCATTTTTTTCTCCACTGTGTAGATATCATCTTAATACAATTTCTGAAGTCCTGTTTTACAATGAAAAGCCTATAGCCCTTTCTGTTCATTTTTGTTATTGTTGATGCTCTTTATTATCTTGTGCTTTTCATTCTTGTATAAAGAAATCAACAATTATAACGGTGTCCTGAATGTTCCCCCTATGTTTTCTTTTAGCAGGTTCCTAGTATCAGAAATTCTGCTCTCGTTTTGATTTATTAGTTACATATGAGCTGAGAGATAATGTCAAATAAATCCAGTTACTCTGAACCTGATAGAAGAAAAAGTAGGAAGTAGTCTTGAACACATTGGCACCAGAGATCACTTCCTAAATATAACACCAGTAGCACAGACACTGAGAGAAACAATTAATCAGTGGGACCTCTTGAAACTGAGAAGGTTTGTAGGGCAAAGAACACAGTCAACAAGGCAAAGTGACAGCCTACAGAATGGGAAAAGATCTTCGCCAACCCCACATCTGATAGAGGGCTGATATCCAGAATATATAAAGAACTCAAGAAATTAAACATCAAAATACACAGCAGTCCAATTAAAAAATGGGCTATAGAGCTAAACAGAGAATTCTCAACAGAAGAAGTTCAAATGTCTGAAAGACATTTAAGGAATTCCTCAACATCCTTAGTCAGTAGGGAAATGTAAATCAAAAGGACTCTGAGATACCATCTTACACCTGTCTGAATGGCTAAGATCAAAAACACTGAAGACAGCCTACGTTGGAGAGGATGTGGAGCAAGGGGAACACTCCTCCGCTGTTGGTGTGAATGCAAACTTGTACAGCCACTTTGGAAATCAATATTGCGCTTTCTTATAAAATTGGGAATCAACCTCCCTCAAGACCCTGCTCTACCACTCTTGGGCATATACCCAAGGAATGCTCAATTATACCACAAGGACAGTGCTCAACTATGTCTTCTGAATGGGAATGCCTAGCTTTCTCTGCACTTCAGGATAGATATTTTTCCCAATGTATATTTTTGTTTTCTTTATCACTAAGTAAATGTCTATAGAGGTATGAATTAAATTTTGAATTCTGTCTATAAATAATCATACATTATGCCATAATTTCAGTTACCATACATTGTGAATATATTATCACATATTGTAATAGCTCCTAATGTTTACTTCTTGAACATAATTGTTTATGCTGCTGAAAATCTTTTGTTTGTTCATATAAATTTTGTGATTATTTTACTAGTTCTGATAAAAAATTGAATTCACATTTTGATGTTGATTGGAATAAATTTGTGGTGTGCTTTATATAGTAAGGCCATTTTACGCGTCTTAATACTCCTAATCATGAGGACGAGAATTGTGTTCATTTGTGTACTTGTATGTATGTACTATTCAATTTCATTCATCTACACTGAATAGTTTACATTGTAAAGATTTTTTCATTCCTTAGTTAAGTGCTTTTATAAACATTTCATTCATTTGTTCATTTATTATTTGTTACCTTGTTTTATTAAATTCCAAGTACTGCAATATTATTTGTTACTTTGTTTTCTTAAATTTCAAGTACTGCAATAACCTTTAATTTGTTCGGAGAAGAAATGTTCTTCCAGTACAGAAATGCATAGTCATTGACAGTGATGAATGACTTCGCTTATATTTTAAGTGATCTAGGAAATAAATGTGTAAAACCAACCCCAAGATGTAACTGGAAAGTGAAACACAGATGAGCTTAGGGAATAAGCAAAAGGTTGAAAATATGCCTTGGTAATTGCCATCAGCAAACTTCAGCTGAGATTTAGTCTGTATCTGCCATCTAGTCTCTGTTCATATAGAACCAATGACTTGTGTTGTGGGGGCAGAGCTGAGAGGGAAGCAAGATCCCCAGAGTGAAATTTCTCACATTACACATCTGATTTAACATATGCTGTTACTGAATGTCAGACCCGCTACATCAGAGAGAGCAACCTTCCCCTGGGAGAACCATCTAGTTAGTGACAAGTTGTTTACCCTGGGCCTTTTCCACTCTCATTAAATGCAAAGTTTCATCTTGACATTGGTTCAATCATTTTCTGGGCATATGTTTTGTTTTTATTTACCACCTATCATGCTTCTTCGGACATCACCATTTGTGTGTGGTCCACACAATAATATTTTGCATGGAAATCTTGAACATACCATTATTTTCCTAGGATAAGGAAAATTCCTCATGCCAAATTAAGTGCAAAGGACAGGAAACAAACAAACAAACAAACAAATAGACAAATAAATAAATGAAAAAATAACTAAATAACCAGAGGGATTTTTACACAGTTCTTAATGTTTTTGCTACAGCATGATAAAAAAAAAGAATATGGTTATGAGGAGTTCAAACACTGTATGTAAATGTGAAAGAGGCGAATTTTTCACTCCATGTCTTTTCTCATGTACCTGTTTCCTTTTCATGCAATTTTTTTTGAATATTTGGCCTTTGTGTGTTTGGAGATTCAATTCATTGATTTACTAAAGAGCAAGCATATCATTCATCTTAAGCTATAGAAAAATCCTGAGTAGTTTCCATAATGTGCAGATATATTAGCGTATGGAATGTAATAGGACTAAAGATGACTGATGACTGTGGATAGCTCAGCTCCAGTTTGACCTCCATATTGCTCCCCTTACCTCCCAAACTACAGCAACATCCCTGAAGTGGAGAGGGAAAGAGTGTTGTGAATCAGAATTCAAGTAGAACTATAGGGATTGGCGGAAGCAGTGAATAAGTGAAAACCTGAGTGAATGTGTTTTGTTGAAATGGGCATGGATGGCCACACCAAAGAATCCAAGCCTTCAAGTCATGTGAAACCAACAGAGCTATTGCCTATGTGATCCATATTCAGAAGATGGTAAAGTTTTCCTTGGGGATCTGAATGTGAGAGAGTGACCAGTCTTTATACACATTAACAACTGCAGCATCCTCCACTGACACACACTTAAAACTGGAGAATGCTCACCTGAAGATACTGCCTACCCAAACTAGCTATTTCCACCCACTGTGATATATGTATGAACAACTGAGGTTCGAAGTTACTGCTGTTGCAGCTATTTCTATCAGAGTGCACATCGCCCATTATTCCACCTTCTCTCTATGTGTCTGTGTGTTTGTTATTTCTTCATTACTTCAACACTCTTTGTCAGGGTTCCAGGATCAAGGTGTGAAGGTCATGGTAGCCAACAGCTATAAATCTATGTCTTCTGGGTATGGTAGGGTCTTTGTACACAAACTCATAGAAGCTGTGATTGACTACAAAAAAAAAATCTGTACACAATGAAGCCAGTCAAGAGTAGAGCTTGAGAGGTAGAGGATCTTACAGGTTCCAATACCAGGTGAGGTGCTATTGGCAGGGTAAGAAATAGGCCTTTTTCTTGAGAGGTATATCCCCTAGTTTGAGGAAAACATTACACTGGCTTGTCCAATGCCCATATACATTACATATGGGTAGAACTAATTAGACTCAATGATCTAGTTTTTTAAAAAGTTATGGAAGTTTAAAGTTGGTTCATAATGGAAAGGGTGGCCCAAAGAGAGTTCAGGACACAGGTGAATTAATGTTATCAAAACACATTGCATATATGTATAAATTTAAAGAAAATAAAATTTATAAATGAGAAGAACAAATGTGAATTTAAATTAAAATAATATTTCTTGAGGAAAAATGTATTATTTTTTAAACTTCATTTTTATCATGTCTATATGAAAAGCATATATGTATACCAATATATGTATACAAATACAGTTATACTGCAAAGTAATAACTTATTATTTTAGTTATATTTCTACAACACATAATTTTAAATGATGTCATATTGTGTTTATAGTCTCATTTTTTATTTCCTTAATTGCCTTAATTTTCTTGTTATTCTTTTGCTGTGATTAATCTTTCCTATATTTAGATATATTATGATCTTAGATTATATATATTTTTCTAATCAAAATATTTTTAAATATCTCATAATTTGAAATTAGCTTAATGAAATATCAGTGTTTTCAAAATGCTTATTATTGTTTACATGAACTTTTCAAGAGAGATTATATACAAGTAAGTATAATCATCGGTACTGACAATCATTTAAGTAAAGGGACAATTTCATTAATGTGTATCTTTGCCTTTCTCTCTCCCAGACTTATAATTAAAAAACAGAAAGAGAAAAACATCAGTATAAGTACTATCTTTTATGCTCAAGAGTATATATGGATTCAAGATAACATCATCACATTTTAAGTCACTTTTTATGTAGTATAGCAGAAAAATGTGAAATGAGGTGAGACACAGGAAAAGAGAGTAATAAGCTAAAAAAAGGGTCATTTCTTCCACACCTCATCTAAAAATATCATTCATTTTCACAATCTCTTCATTGAAATACTCACTTCAAAATTAAAAGTCACTTTTGCCAAATCAGATTCATTACTCTTGAAGGCATTGATTACATAAATTTCACAATAAAATGAGACTGTTATTTTTGGAATCTGAAATGCCTTCCCATGAGTATATCGGAAGCTTATTTGCCCATGATATGCTTTGGGGTAAGGGTTTGAAACACACTGGTATTAAGCTGATCACTGGATTTTTTGGAATGAATCGATGGAGACAGTGGATACTATAGAATATAGGGCCAATGTGAAGGAAATGAAGCACAAGAGTCTTCCCATGGAACACTACAACTTTCTGCAAATGTTTGCTTCCTCTTTCCATTCAGCTGTCTGGATACCATGAGAGAAGTCACACTGGTATAATGAACAGTTTCAACAAATGTCTCTGTCTTACCACAGAAGTCAAAGAAATAGAGATATCTTGTCTTGGGCTGACACTTCTAAAACCCTGAGGAAGGTGTACTCAGGTATTTTATAATGGCAGCAAATTCATTAAAACGGAGATAATGTTAGTTCTGATTGTTATTTGGTACATGAATATTTGTAGTTACAGGGAAAATAAGATTTATTCTATGAGGTTTTTGAAATATCGCATATTACACTAAAGCTGAGTTTGAAAAAAAAATCAACCTAGAGTGTTTTATTTTCTTTTGTTTGAAGAAATTGAGGAAAGTTTTGAAACGTAAATTATCATAATTCATGCTTTTATATTCCTAGAGGAGCTATTACATGTTTATTCTTATTCTAAACCCACTTGATTGTGGTTAAGAACTTCTCACCAATTTTATGTCTACTGTTACTTAAGACACTAGAGGAATATAAATTTATACAACAGATTAAAATACATATATTAATTTATTCTTTTGAAAATAAGCAACATGTCATCTAGGTTTATGTATGAAATTTATTTACTGTGCAATGGTCATAGGAAACAAGGCAATAGAGAGGACTCTAACATTGCTAAATTGTGATTAGTGACTCTGCTTATGCCAACCAAAAGCAATTTGTAGTGCTCTATAGGTTTCCTTTAAAATGGCTAAGCCGAAATGGGAAGAAGACAAATAAATTCATGGCTAGCATGACAAGTAATATATTAGGGACTGGAACTAAAGACTCAGAAAGACAAATATTGCATTTTCTCCCATATATAGAATCTGTATTTTTACAATGAAATGAAAATTGAAAGTCGGATATTTGAAAAACTAGATTAAGCATATCAAATCCAAGAAATCTATGGAGGACGACAGCAGTCAATGAGATATTTACCGAAAAGAGAAGTATAGAATCCAGGGGAGATCTCCGTCTCATTGCCTCCCACTGCTTATAAAGAATGTCTTGATTACATTGTTTTCTTTTCTGCAGCTCTGTCATACATAGCACTCAGCATTTATTGACAACCTTTTCCTGTTCTCAAAGAACTCCTGGTCTGAGTATTTGGGATAAATAGGAATGAAGATGCTTGGCCACTACAGAGCACTGAAACCTCCCACAAATCCAGGATCATTTTGACTCTGCTATTTGAAGAAACCACCCAGGTACCATCAGATCAGTCACATCTTTCTCTATGATTTTGAAAGAAGAGGAAAAATTTAAGCTGCAGAAAACTATCTCAGTTTCACTAAACCAGAGAAGGGACAGTTAGGGAATCGATAGGGTCACAATTATGCATGAGACATTGAAAATGAAAAGAGACAAAAAAATTGTTTCCCTTTCTTTGCTTATTCCTGGTTCCTTTGACATTTTACACTTCTATTAGTGCTTTCAAATCTGGACAGTCTCTTCTTTATTTTTCTCTATTAAAACTCAGGAACCAGGGCTGGAGGATGGTTGAACAGTTAGGAGTCCCCTGACATTGCAGAGGAATTCAGATCCCAGCATCCAAATGGAGGCTCACAATCACCCCTAACTCCAGTCCTAGGGGATTTCCTGCCTTCTTCTGGACGTTAAGAACTACACTCACACATGGTACACAGATACATTTGCAGGAAAACAATTATACACATGAAATTTTAAAAAAGTAACTTACAATCTATATACACACTTAGCTTAGTAAGTACTTATATATGTATATCATTTACATTTTATATGTAAAAAGTATTATGTTTTTAAATATTAAAAAATAGAAAAGTTTATGTATGATAATATTAAAACTCCAGTGTTTTCTGATGTTATTTTCTCCCATTGGAAACTTTGAGTTTCTTCTTAGTCTGCTTTTTCAAATAAAAATAGAAAACCAGGAGCAGTGATGTGAAGTAATATTATATAGAGGTCACAAAATAAAATCACTGGCATCAAATCCAACCAAGTATAATCTGTCTTCAAAAACACCTACTAATATTGTTGTCACCGCGTGGTGTCTAGTATAATGCTGGGTACAGAAAACATGCTCTGTATACATTGCCATGACCTCAACAGAAATAAAGAAAATGTTTTTTTTCAACACAAAAATAGATTAGGAAAGAAGAGATTAAAATGATGGTACTCTTTTATACATTCTATGAAGGGAAAAATTCACCTAAGAGCCCACCTAGATGTCATGTTCAGAAGATTGTAATTTATGTATTTTAGCTATTAACAGGAATTGATCCCATTCTCATAGTTATACAGCAAAGGTGGAGAGTGAATGAGAGTATTTTTTTTGTCAGACAATCTTAAATATTGGTTACAATTGCTTTGTGAACCAAATATCAGTTGTATTTTTCTTTTTAATAAATTTCTAATATAGAACACATCTAAATGTTTTAGGAAATTGTCATCCAAGTAAAGGGTTTATCAACTCTCACTATAAAATATCAACTATATATCATAGTAAAAGACTTTTCACTTTTCTTTTAACACTTAAAATATTCTTTCCACATTTTTGTACAGCAGGCCCCAATTTCCAATGAGGTTTTAACATAACAATTTAATTTTCCCTTGAGTTCCCTTTTATATCACATTTTATGCCTTTTACAATGTATTGTGTATTTTTCCCAAGAATGCATATGATCATATGTACAATGTTTGCTTCTCCTATTTGCTATTTAACTCTATCATCTTTTCTATCTATTATCTGCCTATCATGTCTATATATTTATCTTGATACTTTTCTCATTGTAACAAAACACTAACAAAAGAACTTAATGTAAGAAGGTTTGACTTGGCTGCATGGTTTGAATGAAGATAAGTCATACTGGCAGTAAAATGAGGTAGCTAGTCCCATTACATCCACAATCAGGAAGCAAAGGGTGATTAATGCCGGTTCTCCACTTCCTTTTCTTTTTTTATTCACCCAGTAACATCAGTTCATGGAATTATGTCACCCACCTTCAAGGCAATCATCCTAATTCAGTTAAACATCTATAGAATCTCCCTCACAAATATAACCAGATGTTTGTTTCATAGACAGTTAACCAAGGTTAACTATCTTTGTATGATATATCCATGATCATCTAATCATCTATGGATCATCTATCTATCTATCTATCTATCTATCTATCTATCTATCTATCTATCATCTATCTATCTATCTATCTATCTTCTATCTATATCTATCTATCTATCTATCTATCTATCTATCTATCTATCTATCATTAATCTATCTTCATTTATCAAAAGTGTGTTTAACTTGGCTTTCTTCATGCACCCCTTTTCAGAGTCTGGACATTCCTTTGTATGTACTTACCATTATATCATTATGGTCTATTTTGTTTCTGATTTTGAGGTACACTTAAGGAAACAAATATGTGTATGAATAAAATCCATCTTTACTTAAGGAATTATCAGATAAAATACTCTTTTTCTAAACATTGCCATTGAATACGTGAAGCTATCATAGATTCAGAGAATAGGTTATTTTTAGAGATAAAGCTTTGTCTGAATAATAGCATTGCTATAATTTCAAGAAAGCCTCACTTTTGGCCTCATAAAGTTGATATTTTTTAAGATTTGCTTTTCTTCAGCAATATTTTAGGAAAATTACTGTCACTCAAATGCGTTCATTTCCAAAGTCTCTACTTCCATTAGATAAGAATAATTGACAGAGAGCTCTGTAGGAAAGTAGGACATTGGATTGTGATAATCACTCAGGAAATTGCCTCATTCCTCAGTTTTCTTTGTGGTTGAGAGAGGAGAAACTCTATTTATTAACTTAGGCAGTTGATAGCTGGTTTAAGCAGAACAAAAGGAATGGTGTGATTCTCTGTGTGCTGTTGTGTCATCACTGTGACCTGTTTTTTTCATTTTCATGTGATCCCAGATTTGTTGGACGTTACGATTCGTGAAGGACTTTTTGTGCTTCTTTGTTAGTGAACAATCTTAATTTGTACTTGGCTTCTTTTTACTTGTCGACTTTGGTTCATCAAGACTAAATTATGAGGCACTATATAAAATTTGAGAAAAATGCATTTTTAATCTGTCCTTTACTAAGCCATAGTTATATTGATGTCCCAATCACCGCTTTTAATAAAATGATTAAAATAATTATCATATACATGTTTGGTTTTGCCCTGCTAATCCCAAGCTCTTTGTGTTTTGCTGTATGACAAGTGTGGCAACATGAATATTCTAATGGGTGTCACCTTGGATACATATATGATTATCTAGTTTCCCTCATTTGAACTTCTCTTTCCTATGGTAATACCAAGTACAATATTATAATCAGCTTGTTCTTATGGAGAAAAATTGCATGCACAGGTGTTCTGTGTTTCCCAGAATACCTCGTATATAACAAACAATTTACTAAATTCAATTTGTCCTGTGTTTTAGTTTACCCAGACTACTATAATAAATACCTTAGAGTAGGAGTTTAAATAGCAGATATTTTGTATTTTCACAGTACTGAAAGATAGAAAAGCTGGTCTCAAGTTCTGAAAAATTTTTGTTTTCAATGTGTATCTCACATGGCCGGCAGCTCTCACACTCACAGAAGGTGTGGGATTCCACTTTAGATTCCTGTAGTACTACGGGACTCACTTTTCTGACCTCATTTTACCTCAGTCTAAAGAATGTTTCTTCATCTTCTGTAAAACTGAAGACAAATTCTCCTACATTTGTATTATGAAAACACATCTGAGTTCATACTGGTTATTTTTGAATATTTTTGTTTCTTTTTAATTAGTTTACAAAAATAAAATGAATTCTAGTTAATTTATTCAAATTAACAATCTACACAGAGCAATATTCTTGTTTAGACTGAAATAATGGCCGTTTTTATCTGAAAATTTTTTTGATCTTTTTATATCTTCATATCTAAAGCTATGAATATTTATGGTTGTCTCATATTTTTATGATCGGCATGTGTTTGTTCCTAGAATAACTTCCTTTAAACTTCAAGGGAAAGTTGGCTCTGGTAAAGCAATAATGCTTGTATCATTCAATAATGCTTGTATCATTCTATCAAAGATCTTTCTATAGTTACATGATTGAAAATTCTTCCCCTGAATTCCCAGGATTTCTAGATAAAGTGATGTATGCATCAACTTTATCATACACAGAATTTTCATTATTTTTGTGATTTTCATCATGTCCATAAATTTGTTCAAATTATTGTTTCCCCGCACTTTCTAGATATTTTTTATTAATTTAGATAAATTAAGATTATCTTATTTTACTGGCAGAATTAGTTTAATAGACTAATATAAATAACTTGGTTTTATCATTTTTAGTGCAAAGTTTCTTGCATTTCCAGAAAAATATCCTTAAAATCTCTTTCTCTGCTTGAAGCTACTTCTCAGGAATAACTAAATTTATTCTCTACTGTTAGTATGTTACTTGTAAATCAAAAGTTGATCTTGTGACAGAGAGGCTAGCTCCCTCTGCACTCTAACTGGTTGTGTTCATAATTTCTAGCTTTTTAGTCAAAATGCGTCTGGTAATTCAAGGCAAAGCTATGTACAAACCAGTGTAGTCTGCTCTCTTTATACAAAGTCTGTAATACAAAACACTGTAAAATAGCATTTTATTCCAAAGCCAATAAACATAGAAAAAAATGTGAGACTTATCAAAAGCAAATGAGGTATTTGAAAATGTTTCAGGAAACAAGGTTATAATAAGAATATTCATCACATCTTCTTAATGACCATCAAGGTCACTCAGTAAGTAAGGTATTTTTTGCTAAAACCTTGGTGTGATATCCAAGATCATGTCCATTTGTGAACCCTATTTTTGTGACTAAACATCTTAGTAAACAGTTGAAATTATAAAGCAAACATAAATACCAGGACTCCCTAACTAAATCTATTCACTGCTCATTGGTTGTTTCTTGCAGAGAAATTTTACATTGGATAGAGGGAGTAAACATTTCTTGTATCCTGCACAGTAAGTGCTAAGGTTCTTAGTCTTCAAAGAGGAAATATTATCTAAGCTATTTCTCTTCATGTGTTTCCTGGGCTCATGTGTGTTATGTGACAACTATTAATCAGGATTTAAACATATTCCTGGGAAAATATTAATCCATTATGTATTCCTCATGTTTGCCTGAGAGTAAGTGCTTGTGATGAAGAGACATAGAAAAAAAGAGATGGACAGGTAGCTCAGAATAAATGAATATTTTAAGTATGTATATATAAATAAAACAATAAGAATAAACAAACCTAAATATATATCAATATTTTGTGTGTGTGTGTGTGTGTGTGTGTGTGTGTTTGTTATTTATAAGTTCTATTTAATTGCAGTGAATCTAGCAGTATCCCTTTTGTTGGATGTGATGGGTATTGCTTGCATGAAACTTTTCTTCATATTATTGAGTATTCAATCATTGACAGGCATCTGATGCAGCTTCCATTTCTTTCTCCTTTGTCAAACTTATGTAAGCTCAATGTGTGAACTTGTAGACATTGTATTCTTTTTACAATCGTTTAGGGATTCTGGCTTTCAAAGCTAAGAGTTTTTATTGCTTATATTTAGTATTTTGCCTTAGTTTTTGAGATAAAATTTTGAAAATGTGAATTTCAGACTGGCCTACCATTTGAAATCTTCCCGCCTTAGCCTCTGAATGATAATACAGATGTATATCACCATGTCTAGCTCAATTTGGTGTTTTATTCAATATGATCTAGTATTATTGGTTTATTTATACAACTATTTTTGATGTTACAGATAATTATATTTTCTTGTTCCCAATTTATGTCCAAATGATGCTACACGGGGATGAATAATTTTGAGTACAACAACCATGTAAATTCTCCAGGACTCAATGACTCACAGAAGAGTAAAGAACAATGTCATACAATTGTCACAGAAACTGCATTAAAAGTAACCTGTTAAATATGACATCCATCTAATGACTGACTATGATGGTTTTCCAAATACTCAGATTTTCTTTTTTTTCTTTAATTTATGCCTTGATCTGACAAATTGTATGTGAATTATGCAGCAATATCTTTTATTTAAAAAATCTCCCTGTGAGATGAAGGTTATAATAAAGGGAAAGTAAATATGTACTCAATTTAACCTTCAAGAAGGCAAAGAGACCATCTGGTTTATTTGAATGTGTTTACTAAGTGACTATGACCAAAGTGGTTTATATGCTCTATTGTTGACTCCACTTTTAAATCTGCATTTATGGATCATTTCTTACAGTGCTCTCCTAGGGGAGACATATATGAGGTGTCAGGGTGCTTTATAATGACACTTCAGTAATAATTTGTTACAGTGGTAACTTTCAGAGGACTACTAAGATAGCAAAGGAATTGAGGTTAGCTTACCCTCCTGAATGTAATATGTTTATGTTATCAACAGTAAAACATAGCAATTTAAATACATTTTAATGTCTTTTGAATAACTACAACTATGCTGTATCCTTTTAAGCACATTTTGCTTATAGCTTTGCTCATTTAAAGAAATGTGTTCAAATTTTAAGTATGTGTTAAATGTTTCATCATTTTTCCAAGGTTTTCAATGCAGTAGTTCATCTAGAAATGAACCCCACTGCTATGAAGAGGGAAATAGGCGGAATTGTAAAGACACTGCTGAAAGATGGAGTTTATTTTAGGAGGAAGTAAGATATTCATATGTATATGCAGCCCAAAGTGTGAAAAATACAATCTGCTTTATACTATCTTCCGTTATTTGAAGCAGATATTCAAATGAAACGATTGCTGCAAAAAGGGAAAGGGAAAAAAAAAAGGTGCAAACCTTAAAATATTGCCTGAGAAGTGAATTTCCTGAGAGTGCCATGTGTGAGCTTACTTTGGATTTTTGTCATAATGCAAAAAATGAAATGAAGTATGTTTTCCATTGTCTGAGTTTTCACAGTATAATGGTGTGTAAATATAATGATAGGCAGAAGAAAATGTGTGGCTTAGGATAATTTTGAAGGAAAATAAGAGTACCAGAACCCTCTCCATGTCATTTCAGATGATTTCTGTCATTGCTCATCTCTTCATCCTTTCTAATGCTACTTATAGAAGAATCTCTCCTGAAGGGGTTCAGAACACTGGAGATGTTCTAGAAAGAAGTAGATTGCACCAGGGTATTAAAAGTAGATTAGAGTAAGATTAATCCATTGCTTTTAAAGAAATCTTAGTTCTTAATTCAATGATTACTCTGTGAACACAGTTTGGCTTGGGAAGGGCTACCATGATATTCTAATGACAAGATCGCCTCAACCTTGTCAGAGGAGCTGAAGGGAATCATTTTGTTTATTTTCTGCATTACTGACAGGTATGAATTCTGGACTCAGGTATAAAGGGTCACAAAATTCTAGAGAGCTACAGAATTATCTGGAATCTCTGGCTACTGCATCATATTATAATTACTCCTGGTAAAGTGTCCTGCCCATTGACATCACAGAAATATTTATAGAGATACTAAACAATAATTTCATTTAACCAAATACAGTTCTATAAAAGATCATACACTATTTATCTTCTTGAAACTCCCCAGTTGTCTGATGTCAATAAATTTTGTGCTGACTCATGGACTAACAAATCTACAAAATTATTTGTATTGTCCTACAACAGGTATCATTATGAGTGTCATCTCATCTATACATAATTTTTCTCAACACCTTTCTGTGCTCTACAGTTGTGTTACTGATTTATGGGAATGATAAATGTCATTATTTCTAGGATTTCCAAATATATCCCAAGCCATAACTCTTCTTGCTATTATCCTATCCATGTGACATTTTCACATAGATTAAACGGTTTCATCAATGACATTTCTGCTTATGTGGTAAAAACAAACAAAGAAAAGACAAACAAACAAAGAGACCAAAAAAATGAAAGAAAAAAAATTACAAAAATCAGCATAAGGAAGGGAGAGAGTTTAATATTGGTTTATAGTTCCAAAGATAAGAATTAATCATCTCTTGAAAAAGCACAGCATTATATGGTAGGGGCAGATAAATGGCAGATGGCAAGTTATAGCACATATGAAGCAGAGATAAAAGGAAGTTGTATGAGGCTATAAACTCTCTAAGCCCACTCCAATGACGGACTTCCTCCAGCAAGGGTAGCCTCCAAAAGTTTTTATCACTTCCCCAATGATCCCCAACAACTAGTAACAAATATTTTCAGATATGTGGGTATATGGGGGACATTTTTCACTTAAAACATCGTATTTAGATCCTGAACACCATATGCTCATTGTCATCATTGATAATTTGTGACAGAACAGAGTTTATCTCTTACTGTCTTTTTCACTTATCAATCCAATGACTCAACTTCGAGGCAGCTCTTAGACAGAATATCTCCAAACCAGTTTGGGCAGATTGCCATGTCATGAGCAGCATATAATTAACTCTTTATGGTCAGAGTACCCATTAAAAATCCTCAGGGCAATGTTGTAGCAGTTACAATTCAAATTCTGGCATAATAAAATGTTTTACATTTTATATCTTTATAAATTTATTTCATTGACTAATCCTGGCATTCTTTTGTTCCTTGGTCATAAGACACCACAGTGGCTCTGCATGAGCTAGATTTTCTAAGAAAGGGAGATCCTGGTACCTCACTCTTTTATCATTTTTTTATACCATTCTTTTCCATCAATGTAAGTCCCTGTGTAAAGCACAGGTAATTTCAGATAATCTAACTTTGTTGCTATATATA
>CABHPP010001027.1:32792-47556 GCA_902168425.1 Peromyscus attwateri | reverse complement strand
TACTTATGTATTTAGGAACACACATCCATAATATGCCTCTGTGTGTGTGTGTGTGTGTGTGTGTGTGTGTGTGTGTGTAACAGCAATGAATGAAAACAGATGCCATGAATTTGAAAAAGAGCAAGGTGAAGTACAAGAGAGCATTTGAAAGCAAGAAATGAAAGGGAGAAAATATGTGACTATATTATTACCTCAAAAGATAAAAGAAATAACAGATAAGAAGCCTCTCTTTACAGCAAATAGAGGACATCACAGAACACTACAAGTGGACACAATACAGAAATCACCAGATCATGGGAAGCCCAGCCCCAATGGATATAACTATGTCACAACCCCTGTATCTGTAATCAGGGAACATCCTAGAAGCGTGTGGGCAGAGAGACTTGAATAAGAATAATACCAGGAGGTCTACTGTGTAACAGTCTCTCCTAGAAATGGCTACAAAAACAAGGTCGAAACAATAGCTATATCATTGGACATGTTAAAATGGAAGCGGAGAAGACTTTGAGCGGCCCCCGCAACACACACACACACAGACAAAGAGCTACAGGCAGCTGTAGACTGTTGAGAGAGGAGAATTAGCCTCTCCCAGGGATGAGACTCTATATTGGTTGTCCAATGCAGAATAGTCAGCCTTGAAACCATAAACACATAAACAACAAAAGTGAACTCAGTAGGGTGTACACACACACACACACACACACACACACACACACACACGCAACAAATATAATTAAAGAAATATAATTAAAGAAAGTGAAACTATTATTGACTAGAAAGAGGGAGAAGCATGGATGGGAGGTGGTCAAGGGAGGGGAGCTGGGAGGGACTGGAGGGAGGAGAGGTGGAGAGGGAAGTAATGTCATTCTATTTCAAATTAAAAACCTTTAAGAATAAAACAATAAGAAATGAAGTGATTGGTATCACCTCCTCAAATTGATCTAGACTTTAAATTGATGACGACATGCATCACTCCAGGAGTTAGTGATAAAGGGAAGAATTGTTGCCAGGCACATACCTTTTTAGACATTCTAATGAGTCATTAAAAAAGCAAGGGATTTTTTTTTAAATGTATGAAAGAAAGACTCTAACATGTGGAAATAAGTTGAGAGATGACTCAGTGGTTAATGCGCTTACATGAAGATATCTAGCCATTGTGTAAATGCCTGATAGGTGTGGTGGCCACCTGTAATCATAGCCTTGAAAGGCAGAGGCATGGTATCCAAGGGGCAAGCTGAATTACACGAATTGCTGAGTGCTTGGTCCCAGTAAGGGACCAGGCCACAATGTATAAAGTGGAGAGTAACAAGGAAGATACTCAGTATCAACCTCTGGCTTCAACATGCATGCATGTACACAATACACATGTGTCTGCACACACATGTACCCACAATGAAAGTATGCATGCACCCAAATGTATACCACAAACACACGTACCAGGAAATAATTCAGATATATGAATTTCTCATTTACAGAAAAGCAAATAGTAAGTTCATTACCTAAACAAAAGTGTTTCTAGAAGATTTTGAAGAAAATATGTTATAAATCATTTGCAGGAATAGATTAAGAAGTAGTTTTCTGAAGAACTATAATTTTCCAGCAAAAATGTATCATACTTGGCACCTTAGCCTTTGTTAACCAGATCAGAAATTATCAGAAGGAGAACCCTTGGCTTCCTTAGGAAATCTGCTCTGTGAATGTTTCCATCAGCCTCACAAATGACCATTTTGCTTATTTCTCCATGCTCAAGAATTTTTTTCCTGCTGATCATTAGACACCTTAAGGGTCACTGGAAAGCAGTGGTTGTTTTATAGACATGAGGGTCTAGCATGAAAGTGTCATGGAGCTAGAATAAATTTCCCTTCCCTGAGGATCCAGCCAATCAAGGTTGAAGTCCAATGCCAGAAGCCAGGCTCAGCTGGAGGCAGCGCCTGAGAGGAAGGGGGGTGATCTTTGCACTGGAGGGTGTCCTGGCTGGATCTTCCCTGCTGTGAAGTTACAGTGTTCCAGAGCTGCTAACCTGGGAGCTTTCATCAGCTGGCAACCCACTTTTAATAACAACCTTGGGGAACCTGGGGAGTCTTTGGGAACCTGTGGGACTCCAGCAAACATCTCCTGATTCTGTCTGGTAAGGTCCACTGCTGTTTCATGGCCCATGTTTCTTCTCCAACATCAGTTCAGAAGGTGAAAGCAAAAGTCACCTTATGGCATAAAAGCCACAAATAAAAACAAATGAACGCACCTCCCCACAGTCCCCTTCCCCACCCCTGGAGGTGTTTTTCAGCCCTGTGCTTGTTTTAGTGTTCTGTTTTACAACTTTTTGTGATGAATTCTTTGGACAAACCCCATTCTCAGAGGAGGTGGAGCATTGCAATTCAGTTTCTCTATTAATCACCAGGCAGAGTTGTACTTCATGATCCCAGAGCCCAGAATCTCTTCTCCGCTTGCAGTCCTGGTTATTGCAACAAACAGGACTGCAAACTGTGTTTACCTTACAAGTCAGATGTGGTTAGCCTTGAAGGGGGCCTGCTTGTGTAAGCTGTTCTGCAAGTTCAACCCAAGGAGCTCAGGTTTCTCTTCCAGGATGGAACTGACACCAGATCTTTGCGCACCGTGATAGTGGCTTTGATGGAGCTGCTTGCTGATAATGTCTGGAGATTTCAATGATGACTGAGCTTAGATCAAGAAGTCAAAGTTCTGAACGAAGCGTTTTCTTCAGGGATTTTTCTCAAGATCAGGAGAATAAAAATGCCAGGGAGGTGTTGGGATTGACTTGTCTGGTCCCATTCTTGGGATTCACAGGATTTCTATTTCTAAGGTGTTTTCTCATTACTCCCCGACGTGTGTGTCTGCTCAGTTGGCAGTCTTCATCACTGTAAGCTTGACCACTCCTATCTTTGAGAATCTGCTTTTTTTCTCTTTACCCATTTCTAGTTACACTAATAATTTCTCACCTCCTGGAATCCTTGCTTCATACAAAGTTAGCATTAAATGTTCTCTAATTATTTTCAATGTGCTACTTTCTTCTGATCAGTCAGACAATACATCAAGAACCTAAAGTTAAGAAATTTCCCCCAGTGTAAGTTTAGCTTAAGAAAAGAGACAACCTTGGCTCTCTTCAACAGGATTCCTGGAGCTCCTGGGCTCATAGGAGCTCACAGACCCTGAACCAACAGTGAAGAAGTCCACATGTGACCCGGGACCAACGTAGGCGCTTGGCATAGGAGTGACAATTGTATAGCTTGGTCTGCTTGTGGGACTCTTAGCTGTGGGAGAAGGGGCTGTCTCTAATGCTTTGGCTGGCTTTTGGGAACTTATTCCTCATGCTGGGTTGCCTTACCAAACCTTAATATGAGGAGAGGAGCTTAGTCCTACCTCAATTTGATATGCCTTGCTTTGCTGACACCCATAGGAGGCTAGCCCCTTTCTGAACAGAAACAGAGAAGGAGCGGATTTGGGGGGAGAGGCGGGCAGAGAGGAGGTGCAGGAGGGAATGGGAGGAGAGGGGGAGGAGGAAAAACTTCAGTCTGGATGTAAAATAAATGAATAAATTTAATTAATTTGAAAAAAAAAAAACAAGAAAAGGGACAACCTCGCCATGTTATATGCAGTTATCTGGTGGACTTTATGAGTCACTATTGGAGATCCCAGAATAAAAAGAGTTGTTGGTGAGTTTTTTTTTGTTTGTTTTTGTTTTTTGTTTTACTTTGTTTTGTTTTGTTTTGTCTCTGTGTAACAGTCCTGTCTGTCCTGGAACTCAATTTGTAGACCAGGCTAGCCTCGGAGTCACAGAGATTCACCTACTACTGCCTCCCAAATGCTGGGATTAAGGGCATGTGACAACCACCACTTGGCCAGGTGAGTTTTTTAAGATACAGTACAGGTCCAAGGCTGCTCAAAGCAACAGTGTACAGTTGCAGAGATAATCCCTTCTAAACTGCCTCCAACTCTGGTCCCCAGCAAAAAGTTTCTAACCCTATGGCCCAGTGGTTTTCTGGTAATTTCTGAAGATGTTTTTTGTTTGACACAGCCGAGGGGCAAGAACGAAGCAGACATGCAGTAGGCAGTGGCCAGGGAAATAGCTGCACATCCCACAACGCACAGGACATGCCCTCATATTGTTACTGGAGATTTTAAGGTACAAGCCTGGTCCCTGGAAGTCCTCACAGCTTAGTTCTGGCCACCTATATTCAACATACTAATTAAGAAGACAAGTGTAATGGAAAACAGAGAAAGATCTCTCCAATGTGGCCCCACTGGGAAAAAGAACATGTAAGGAGGACCAGTGACCCCCTGCGCATCTTCAGGGTACTAACATGACGTTTGATGTTAATAGAGTTATGTGTGATTAAGGAGTCCCAATCAAGGTGTGTTTTACCCATCACTGAACCATCATTGTCTCAGCTCCAATCTCTCCTGGAACATGTTCCAATAAACTGTCTTAACTGTGCAAATTCTTCCTGGGAGCCGAGTTCCTCCCTGGTTGACTTGAGCCTTCATCTTTATCCTCCTCCCGGCATGAAATTCTTGGGAAAATAACATTCCATGGGTTCAGTTTCAATAGTCTGATAGCCAAACAGAGAATTAAGTATCTCTTTAGAATAGTTTCACTCACACCAGTGTGGTCACAATCACTCCCAACAAAGAACCAGCTCTCTAGCATAAAATGCCAATTATATATAAGGTGAGGGGCCCTGCCTCAGTCTATGTAAACACTAATTATAAAGATTTCCTATGTTAAACATTGAATAAATGCAGGACAAATCAAGATCTTGGAACTAAAATCATCACTTAGTTTAATTAGAGTAGAGTTCCCTTGAAATCTGTTTGACCTGGACCTTGCCTGTCTTCCTGGACTCACATCACTTTATGTCCCTTGTTGCTGCTCCTGACTGCCTCAGACTGGCATCCTCCCTCCTAGGTGTGTAGCATCCATGCTGTCAGTGGTCCACACGTGCTTGGCTCTCAGTCTCTAGCTCATTCGAGTGAGAAGGACAAAGACACTGACTGGCTCGGTAGAAGAGCTCGAATCAGAAGGACCTCCAGTCTCCACCAACAACTCTAAACATTAATGTAAGTTCATGGGCTTAGGCAACGTTCCCATTTTATGCCAGGTCCTGTTGATACAAGTGCTGAGACTGTAATGAAGTTAAACTCAATATTTTTTTCCTCTGGTTATAACTGGCAATAATTTTGCAAGTTCCCAGCTACCGTGGAATCCATTTGGGTCAGGCAAAGAAAGCAAACAATCTGGGGTATGAAATGTAATTGTGGTTGCCACATGTGAAACAGTGTAGCTACCAACATTTCTTGTTACTCTTACCCTAGTTTATGGGCTCTAGACACTCACATTGGCTTAATCCAAGTATATTTTACTAATGGGAAATGGAAACAATTATCTGGGTATTTTATTTAAAGGAGAAAAAAAAGCTTTTCCTGGAATCATACAGATAATGGAGACAAAATTATATTTACAGTATGTTGTCAGAGGGGGTTTTGACATGTTCTGATTATTTTTAAGAGAGATGTGTAACTGTTCTTTATGCCTGATCTTCAAATGTGACTAAGTACAGATTATTAATTTGCACATACTACATGTTAGTACATTGGCATTCATTTGTGTTACCGATTTAATCATCCCAGTAACCCTGTAAGTTACATAATCACACCTAAGTTTTATTTTTAAGAATACTAAAAATGAGAGAGACTGACAAAATTTAAAAACACACTTTGTAAAAGAGGCTTACCTTGCTATTACTGTATTCTTCTACACAAGCCGTGGGTTTACTAAGACTGCACCAAAGTCCTAACCAGTCATTAAAAAGTATGAACATAATTGACATCATGGGATGTCCATAAATCCTTGACAGTGGTGGAAGGTTTTAATTTCCATCAATGACAGATTTCTACTACTTCAAAATTCTTCCTCTATGCTTGGAGTGTAAATCAGCAGCAGCTCGGATGCTTACTGTGTGAAACTCTGTGTTCAATTTCTAGGGACAAATAAAATAGAACTGTGCACTTGTCCTCATGGTATTACTTCAGTGAACAACATTGGGAAGTTGTAATTTATCTCTAAATATTCTAATTATCTCTGATATTAATGCAAAGGAAACCACTGCTATCTAGTATCCTGTTCATCATAAAATATTTTGGCTCCAAACCAAAGTTCTGCAATTGAGTCCTATTTTGGCATCTCAATTATAGATTATCATTATAAAGACTTCATTGTATCACTAGGTGGAAAACCCTGGGCCCTTTAAAACAAATATGTGAATGCAGTTTGATGAGAAAAATAAATATTTCCAAGGCTAGAGGTGATATTCTGGAAAAAAAAAAAAAACCAAAAACCTCAAGGTACTTACAAGCTACTGCAAGTTTCTTTTTTTACCCCTTAACCATACTTAATTCATCTTATAAGTAGGCTATATTTGTGTAAGTGAAATCCCACATTTTATTTAAGTAGACCAATTTGCACAGAGCCCTGCAATACATCTATAACATGCAATAGACACCAAATACAGAGGCCTTTTATACTTACTCTTTTTATATGTATTTTTATTTCATATCAAAGATTTCTACTGACGTCAATGGAATTCCCAAGACAGAACAAAGAGTGAAGACTAGACCGGCAGTGGCTAAGAGAATTTGTATGACATATGCCAAATACTAACATGAAAGTGTCATCCATTTGAGTCATTAATGAAAAAAATGACAAAACAGAGATTTGAATAAATTATACCAGCAATAAAAATAGCAGAAGAGAGTTAGAGTTTTAGATGTGTGAATGATGTTTTAGTGTCATGGAAAATTTAATTACTAATTAACTTGAATATATTCCCTCTGTGTGTTATGTATGCAAATATTTGGTATGTTTGCATGTGTTTGTGTGTGCACCTATGTGTGGTAGGTTGAAGTTGACATTGGGTGTCTTTCTCAGTCTATTTCCTCCTTATTTTTTGAGACCCGGTCTCTCACTTTACCTGAAGCTCACTGGTTTGTCTAGACTGGCTGACAATTGAGCCCCAGGAATCTGTTTGCCTCTAACTCTTCATTTCTGGGATTACAGGCATATAACCCTACACTTGGGTTATCATAAGATACTGGAGATCCAAACTCAGATCTTCATGTCTCTGCATCAACCAATTTGCCAACTGATCCATCGCTCTACTCCTTAAATATGTAACTTTTCACCACAAATTTAATGATCATGGTGCCCATAATTATATGGCAAACAAAGGAAATAGACAATTGACTCATTACTTCATAATCCAATTGAAACAACATCAAAAATAGTATCTATTTAAATGCCCTTACCATTTTATAACTGCAGTCAATACCTGTCTTTTTTCCAATATTAATTTAAGCAATTTCTTAGAACTCAAGAGATGATTAAAGCATTCCCATGATGTATTCATCATGAGACATCACTGGCATCCAATGTAGCATCATTACCTTTATAACTATGAGGGGAGAGTGATATCACAGTTAGTAGCAACTCAGTTACTTTTTTCTTAAAATTTGTCTTGTTCCTAAAATTGAGTCTTAAGGGAAAAATAGATTTCATATTCTTTTTCACCCATTGCCCCATTCTTCAAAAAATATTTTATTTGTGTGTATGTGTCTCTGTGTATATATCTGTATGACTGTTAGTGCTCATGTATATGTGAGTGTTCATAGAGGCCAGAAGAGAATGTTGAGTACTTGGAACTGGAGTGACAAGCCTTTGCGAGATGTCTGGCATGGGTGTTGGGATCTGAATTAGGCTCCCCACGATTGAGTAGACAATACACTTAACCACTGAGCCATCTCTCCAGCCCATCCTACAAATTATGTATGGAGTTTGAACTGGGTCAGGAAGTCCATTCATTGACCCAAGGTGATAAAAGGAAAGGGCCTGCATTGATGGTATGCCTTTGCCAACCCCTAAATCATCTTTTTTTAAAATCATGCCTGAAAGTTGACAATCTAGCTGAAGAACCAATAAATATAAATTTCACTTGTAAACCCTAGCCCACTTCTACTATGGAAGGCAAGTCAAAATGTTGGTTTTTTTTTTTTTTTTCTCTCAACATAAATGACACTCATAGTTGGCCTTCTTAGGAAATTTTCATGAACTACAAGCCAAAGCTTTTCGGCCTTTTAATAATATACAGAGGCACTCCTGTGTTTGTGGGAGGGGTAAAGTAACATGTGCTTGTGTTTGTTACCTCTAGCTCTTCTTGTAACCTGCTACGTAAGAAGCACCTGGGATATCTGCATCTAGGGTCAGATATTGAAAATTCCCAACATCCGCACTTATCTGTTATCTTGGGAGGGGAGGAAAATACCTTGCTTTGAAACTGATCTGGGTCTTAGGGTAAAGGGAGATTGGTTTTCTCATGTGGAGTCCCCTGTGCACAATACTGCAGAGGGGAAGTGCACATTTCTCTTTTTTCACTCCACATGAAAAAACAATGTTTTCCCTGGTTCTCATGGTGAAGTTGAAACAGCCAATCTTACGATTCCCAACTGCCCCTCCCCCCTTTCCCTGGACATACCATCCTCTTGTTTCCATCTGTTCCTTTACCACCCAGCTTATTTGATCCCATGGAAGATGAATAGCACTGCCAAAAAAAAAAAAAAAATTAAACAATGGCAAAGGCAAAGCCAACACACAGCCTGGAGTCAATGTCACCACACTTTACAATTTCCTCTATTTTTCCTGTTTCCGAGACCAGGTCTGGGTTTCGTTGCCGTCCACTCTTCTTTTCTTTGCTCTTGTTTCCTTTTAGAACATTTTGAAATTATGGTAATTTGTCTTTCCTTGTTTCCAGCTGGGTAGAAAGAGGGCTGTTTGCATCTTCCACTAGACAAAAAGCACAGGAATCCAGGTGTCATGACCACTTTGAACTGGTGAGTTCTTGCTTCCAGCTCTGTGATTCAGAATATGAGTTTGTCCTTTGCATTATGGGGATAATATTTGATTACTTTGGTTCTTAAAGTGGTTGTGAGGATACAAAATTATCATTGAACAGACATGAATTTCAAGGGGGGAAATTTTATGGAGTCTCACACCTAGACAAATAATTACAGGCAACTAATGACTGCTAAAAGAAAAAAGAATATAATCTCCCAGAAAAGCCTTATTAGCTATCTAATGCAGTCAACAAAATGGATTCAGGAGGCTGGATTTACATATATCTATACACACTTATACATACACACACATATATGTGGGCATAACAATAATAAAGAAAAAGAGGGTATCACCTTGAGAGTTGGGGGGAATGGTAGGGGCATGAGGGAGGGTAACTGGAAGGGCCTGGAAAAAGGGAAGGAAATGAGAAAGTAACATAACTCTATTTTAATTAAAGTATTTACATATGTATATGAACATAAACATTCACATATAAATATGCATATATGTATATGAACACATATATACATACATATTCACATATATTCACGTAAATATATACAAATATGTATATATAGCCTGCATTGAAGCAAATTTCTTTATTGAATGCTGGGAATTAAACTTCATGGGTGTCAAGTATGCTTTTCACCACTGAACAACACCTCTGATATAACTTGTAAATTTGAAAATTAACTGCTCATGAAAGAAACAAGATTGTAAATAAAAAATTCACACTGCATAACTTTGGAAATCAGACCTACTGCACAGAATATTTTAAGACATATAAGACTCCATGTTTTGATTATGCAAGAAGGAAAAATAGGAAAACAGCAGAAGTTTACACCAGTGTTTCCTAGAGTACTAGTTACTGAGTAGAATGACTTACGTGTTTCACTGACAGTTTCTTGGTTACTTCTGTTACAACCACATTTGTAACTCAATCACATAGGCGCTATTTACCAGGAGTCCTGAGTGGAAGCAATACACAATGTTCATTACGCATCCAAATAGTTTGTCACCAGTTTGCCTCCTCTTGAGAACATAGTTTTTGACATACAATACTTTTCAACAGCTAGTAGGTTTCATATAAATCTCTGGGAGATTTTACTACTTGCTCATAGGGTACAGAAATGGAGTTATATATTTGGGTTGGCTGCTACAATTGACAGCAAGCAGCACTTATGAGTCTCAAGGATTTGTGGATCTTTATGATGGTAAGGGGCTTAAGAAGGTGGCACAATTTATATAATGAGCATCTTTGGGTATTAATAAAGGAAACATCCTCCTTATTTTCTCAGTGACCTAAATGTCTTCCCAGCACACAGTTTGACAAGGAAGACTATAAGGTTTCCATTGCAAGTCACCTAGACATTTGGCATCTATGGCTGACAAGATTCTTATGCATGCACAATGTCCTGTGCATTCTTCCAAATATGTTGGATAATGTTTGTCTTTCCTACTCCTCTAGGCAAGTGCAAATCTAATTTTGAAAGAAGTTCATTCTATGCATATTTTAATAAAAAACATTTGCAATTCCAAAGACAGTAGATGCATGGTTCCCAGAACGGCCTCTTCAATCACGCATGTCTTCAATGCAACCTGTCTTTGAAAGTGGAAATCACATAACAGATATCTTCTGCATAGACTATTGTTGCTTGCTTTTATTCATCCTTACAACAAAGCAAAACTGGTAGTAGATGCAGCCTCTTACATCTCATGGTTTTGACTGTCAATTTAAACTCAAGACTATTGCTCTCTAGATCCTTTGGCTAAACAACAACATAGTCATATAGGAGAACTTTTTGATGTTTTTTGCAGCATAGATCCTTGGATGGTGGAGGAACAGAACAGTGAAAACATACCGGTGACGCTGTCATAGCTTTGGATCATTTCAGGCGGCATAAAGGTGGAAAGGTTGTGAAAATGTGCATAAGATAAATGAACAGCTCAAAGTTTACGCACTAAATCAGTCAGGTAAAGTCACAGATAAAGTAAAGTTTACTTATATCTGCTTAATGTGAAGTTGATAATGCAAGTAAGATTTTTCATGCCTAGCATGTCCTTCCTACCTAATTATAACTATACACTACATATCTAAATACGATTTTCAAAATATATTGGTATTATAAGAAACACTTAAACCAATGTCATTAATAAGACTTACAAACCCAAGCAAAGATGAACAATATAAGCTGAATGTAACTGAATTATACACTTCAGTATTGACAAGAGCTGGGGATGAGATATTAAGGAGACTATGAAAATGATTTAGAAGGAGACAGACAGTGATGATGTTAGCAGTATTATTGGAGAATGTAAATTGGTTAGACAAATTAACAAATATAGAAAGTAAGCTGTAGCAGGATAGTATTTTAAGTTTGATTCTGTGACCTTCTGTCACACAGTTAACCCATCTGAAGGACACATACTTGTATCGTAAATCTCCATGGTGATTGCAATAATGAGCTCCTGTTCCAGTGAGTGCCAGGTGAGCTGTGATTTTAGCCAGTCAACTCCTGAACGGAAAAAAAAGATTTGGACTAACAAGAGATCCCCTGGCCTTCCATATATGATATAACTACTTGTATCTATGTTCAATCACTTTTAATTTTAAAAATTTACAGAAATTCATTCTGCCTCTGATACTAACCCATTTGTGGAATAACCTGTACTTTCTTTTTGTCAGGCTTTACAACCTTTTAAATAATTTGATGAATTAAAAATCATGGTTGTAAATACATGCTGAGAGCTAGAGAACTGGTTTAGTTGGTAAAGTATTTGCAGCACAAACATGAGGACCTTAGTTTGATACCTAGACCCCACTTAAAAATCCACACATGAAGGTATGTCTATAATCCCAGAAATTGGGAGGAAGAGATAGGGAAATTCCTGAGATCTTTATTCACCACATGTAGCTGAATTGATCTGCTTCTGGCTCAGTGAAAGAGTCTGTCTCTGAATGTAATATGAAAGACAACTGCCTCTTCCTTCACACACTTGTACACACATATGTGTACATGCACATGCATATGCACGTATAAACATACCCACATACACATGAAAATAAACACATAACTCCCCCCTCTCACACACACAATGTTTAATGGAGTAATTGACCTTGGAACTGGAAAGTTACTCTTTATTGGTTGATTTGAGTTCATCTTAAGTGAGAGCATGTGGAAGCATCTATTTATTGAAGTTAAACTTTAGCACATTAATGGAAAGCAGTTACAGAGACTATGGGAAAATTCATCATTCTAGGAAGAATGGAAGAGGAACAGGTCTCAACTGGTGAGTAGTGTGGGAAGCAGATGTCAGGTGACTCAAGGTGCATAATCAAGGTGGAAGTTGGCGCATTCATTTTTTCAACATAATATTTTTATTGATTATGGGAATTTTATATAATGCACCCCAATCACACTCACTTCCCACTCCTCCCATGTCCACCCCCCAACCCTTGTGACATTCCCCCTCACAAAAGAAGAAAAAGAAGTGGAGGAGGAGGAGGAGGAAAAGGAAGAGGAAGAGGAAGAGGAAGAAGAAGAGGAAGGAGAAGGAGAAGGAGAAGGAGAAGAACTCACTAAGTACAATTTGTGCTGACCATATACTCATTGGAGCATGGTCAGACTCCCAGTGGCCAGCCTCTTAAAGACAACTGAATCCTTCCTCACCCCACCCCTGCCTGAAGCTGTCACCTATGAAGAGCTACACTTCAACATCCTTATCACAATTTTAAGAGTTCTCTTTAATGGCTTCCTGCCTAGACTGTTTCTTTGCAGGGGAGGGGAAAGGTTGTCATAGAATCCCTCTATGTCTCTCATTCTCAGCTTCAAGTCTGCAGTCATCAATATCAATGCAAAAGAAGCTTCCTTGCCCTTTACCATCAATAGCAGCACAGATTGTGGACTTCCATATGGTTTCTGAAAAACAGCATAGACCACAGACATCAACATGGCTTCAAGTGGCAGCACAGACCATGGACATCCATATGGCCTTCAGTGATAACATGGACCATGGAGCTCAACATGGCCTCCAGAGGCACAGACATCCATTTGTCCTCTGGTGGTAAAACTGACCACAAATACCAACATGGTCTCAGGTAGTAGCACATACCACAGATAGCAATATGGCCTCTGGAGGCAACAGGGACCATGGACAGCAGCATGGCCTCCAGGGGTAGGATAGACCACAGACATAGCCAAGGCCCCTGGGGCCACAGACATCAAACATGGCCTCCAGCAGCAGCATGGACCATGAAGGTCTTTCAAGGAGGCCCAATCCAGAAAATGAACAGTTCTCCATCTCAGACATAGTGTCCTTTCTCAGAGCCAGTGCTATCAAGCTTCTGGGCAGCATACTGGAGGCAGAGCCAACATGAGCTCCAGGCTGCTGCATACCACCCTGCTGGTCCTACATGGCAATGACATGCTCCCCTGTCTATTGCAGCCTTCTCCCATACCCGTCACCACCATTGCTTGTCTAGTTCTACCTCTTTCCACCTCCCACCCACTACTGCATTCCTCCATCTTTCCCACCTCTCCATTGCATATTGCACATTTGTTCATTGAAGCAGCACCGCAAACTTGAGTGTGTCATGTAGTGTACTTTCTCATTGGGACTGTCAGCTCACAAAGAAGGACATGAAGACTTATTATGAATTACAAAAGCTCGGCCTTAGCTTAAGTTTGCCCCACTAGGCCTCATAACTTCAATTAACCCATTTATACTAATCTATATTCTGACACATGGTGTTACCTCATCTCTGTACTGCCCATCCTGCTTTCTCTGAGTCTGGCTGACTCATCAACATTTCTTCTTCCCAGAGATCTCTTTCTGCCTGGAAAGTCTACCTAGCCCTCTCCTGCCTAGTTATTGGCCATTCAGCTTTCTATTGCACCAATAACAGCAATACATCTTCACAGTGTACAAATATCCCACAACAGTGTCACATTACCAATTTTTTTTTTTTTTTTTTTTTTTTTTGCCAAACAGCTTTGCATGCAAATACTCATCTCAATAAGAATTTGGTCTGTTTCAAGGTTTCTGAAGCACAATAAATACATTTCAGATATCCTGATGTTGCCCAAACCCAGTATGCTTTTGCAGCTAGGCAGAGCCTTCAGACCGCCGCACACCTCCTTGCCCTGGGCGCTGGCTGCCCTGAGGCTCTCAGGGTAAGACTTTGGCATACATTTTTCTTAAAGCATTCTGTGTCTGACATTCTGATCCAAGATAAAATAAACAGAGAAAACCTTTTGGTCCTTTAGCGTATACTAAATTGCTGTGATAATGAAATCAATCAGGCCTCATTTTAAAATAATCTCATATTTTTTAACAAAAGACTTTTCAATGTTGCCATAGCTTAAAATCCTTCTATGCTATCGTGCATGTTTTTTTTTTTTTCTGAAGGCAAAGTTATCCTGTGCATTGAAAAACTGTGGTTTATAATTAAGTCCTTAGAATCCCTCACTCATCATAGCAAATATAATTTGTTAAATTTAGAAAATTATATTTATATATTATGGGAGAAGATAACTAAAAAACCATTTTCTGTAAAGTTAAATATTATTACAGATTACAGCAGTTCAAATTAATAGTTTTGCCATTTGCTAAGTGTATATTGTACAGGTTGTTAGAGGGCCACTCACCCAAAGTGTATAGCAGCATAAACTGGAATCTGGATTTAAAATAAAAATTAAGGACAGAAAATTGAGTTGGCATGAATGAGGGATGGACCTTGGAGGAGTTGGGACTGGAGTGAATATGTTCAAGCTGCAGCACATGAATTCTCAAAATACTAATTATATATATATATATATATATATATATATATATATATGTTTGTGTGTGTGTGTGTGTGTGTGT
>CABHPP010001027.1:0-32692 GCA_902168425.1 Peromyscus attwateri | reverse complement strand
TTGTGTGTGTGTGTGTGTGTGTGTGTGTGTGTGTGTGTGTGTATAAGTGTTTTACTTGAGTGTATGCCTGTGTGTCTGGTCCCTGCAGAGGCCAGAAGAGACATCAGAATCCATGAGACTGAATTTACAAATGATTGTGACTTGCCTTGTGTGTTCTGAGAATTGAACCTGTGTCCTTTAGGAGAGGAGCCACTGCTCTTAACTGCTGAGCCATCTTGCTAGCTCATAAAAATAATTTTTAAAAGCTGGGTGGTGGTGGATGTACATCTTTAATCCCTGTGCTTGGGAGGCAGAGGCAGGCAAATCTCTGTGAGTTCAAGGCCAGCCTGGTCTACAGAGCAAGTTCTAAGATAGCCAAGACTACACAAAGAAACCTGTCTCAAAAAAATCAGAAGAAAGGGACAGAGAGGAAGAAAGAAAGAAAGAAAGAAAGAAAGAAAGAAAGAAAGAAAGAAAGAAGAAAGAACGAAAGAAAGAAAGAAAGAAAGAAAGAAAGAAAGAAAGAAAGAAAGAAAGAAAGAAAGAAAGAAAGAAAGAAAGAAAAGAACGGAAAAGAAAGAATTTTAAAAGCATAAAACATGGCAAGTTTTCTTCAAGACATTTATTGTCAAGAATGCAATCAAGTTAGAGTTGAGATTCTCAGTATTTGATTTTTTTTTTTTATACTATTCAGGAGCCTGCCACCAAGCTCTCAAATAAATATACTGAAACTTATTCTTACATATGAATGCTCAGCTTTTGCTTGGCTTGTTTCTAGCCAGCTTTTCTAACTTAAATTAACTCATTTCTCTTTAACTACATTTTGGCTCTGGGCTTTTTACCTTTCTTTATTCTATATGTATTTCTTCCCTTCTTGGTTTCTGGTTGTGTGACTGGGTGGCTGGTCCCTGGCATCCTCCTCTCTTTCTCCTTTTTTAATCTTCCTAGCTGTTCCTCTTTATTCTCTCTGCCTGGCAGCCCCGCCTATCCTTTTTCCTGCCTATCTATTGGCAGTTCAGCTCTTTATTAGACCAATCAGGTGTTTTAAGCAGGCAAAGTTGCACAGCTTAACAGAGTTAAACAAATGCAACATAAAAGAATGCAACATAGCCGGGCAGTGGTAACACATGCCTTTAATCCCAGCACTTGGGAGGCAGAGGCAGGTGGATCTCTGTGAGTTCAAGGCCAGCCTGGGCTACAGAGTGAGTTCCAGGAAAGGCACAAAGCTACACAGAGAAACCCTATCTCAAAAAACCAAAATAAATAAATAAATACATACATACATACATACATAAAATGAATGCAACATATCTTTGCATCATTAAACAAATATTCCACAGCATAAACAAATTTAACACATCCTGAACAATTCTACAACAGTTCTCTTCAATAAGTAAAAAAAAAAAAATCTATGTTGTTTTTCTCAAATTTAAAATTTAGCAAAACTGCTGGGCGTTGGTGGCGCACGCCTTTAATCCCAGCACTCGGGAGGCAGAGGCAGGCGGATCTCTGTGAGTTCGAGGCCAGCCTGGTCTCCCAAGCGAGTTTCAGGAAAGGCGCAAAGCTACACAGAGAAACCCTGTCTCGAAAAACCAAAAAAAAAAAAATTAGCAAAACTTAATTGTTTCTAATTAATATTGGAATATTAACATCAACCTGGTTTTCATTGTATTTATACATTGATGTTTTATGCTGTTAAATATTTTGAATGGTTTCTTCTTTAGACTTATCTCTCTTACCTAGAAAACCACATATGATTCATACATAAATGTCTTTCACAAGTCTTAAAGAATTAAAGTACACAGGGATTGGGATTTGTTATGAATATTTAGAATTTCTAACTTTACCAAATCAATGTTTGAATATAGGTCACTCCTTGAAAAAGGTTATTAAATATTATTTGTGTTATAATAGGAAAAAACTGTAATGTCAATCTGGCCTTCAGGAAATCTAGTTTTTATAGTGTGTTTTAATATTGTTCCTTCAGTGAGTTTAAGAGAGCTCAGCCATATGTAACCCTTACTGCAAAAAGAACTTCATGCAGAAGAAAAACCCTGTTTGACAATGGATAATGTAACTGCCATTCTCATCAAAACAAAATCAGATGTTGTGTACAATTCATAATGTCAGAAAGCTAAATGACCACCTTGAATTTGAAGACACAGGCACAACACAGAAGACCCATAATCCTTCCACAGTTCTTACTCATGGAATTCAGGAAGCAAGATCTCTGCATCATAGTCATGCCTCGGAACCCACAAGATCCAGTTATCTTGTCTTCTCACATCTAGAAACTGATCATTCAGATGAGTTATCATCAGAACATATCCCTACTTTTTTTTTCAGATAAAAAACTCCATTATATATTAACAATGTCCAGTCCAGTAACATCTGATAAACTCAGACCAAAAAATTTTCATTACTTATCTTATTTAAAACAAGTAGTTCCTTTTTAAAAGTAGATTCCATAATCTCCCTTTTTATCTTACCATATCCATAGTCTCTCTTTTTTCTTTTCATAATACATTCAGTAGTCTACCTTTTGTCATTCTTATATCTTCCCCCATTTTTCTTCAGTGTAGATTCAGTGATCTACCTATTTATCCTAGTATTTCTTTATCTTTTTTTCTCAGAGTAGATTCAATGATCTATCTCATATCTTATTCTCTTTTTCTTTTTGCTTTCTAGGGGTGAAGATATCTTTAGGGAATCTTGAAAAGAAAAAATTTAGGTTAATTGTCAAGTCCTGTATTATTTGTCTAGTCTCTGCATAATAGGAAATTTCAGGGCTTGTCACAAGTCCTTGTTTGAGTAGTCTGTCAGGCTGGATCATCTCAGCTAGTCATCTCGAAATTGTCCTAAACAGTTTGTACTCCAAAGTCAATCTTTCCGTGGTGTTAATCAGCTTAATGGCTTTACCATAGTCCATGTGGAATCATCGTTGTAGGATCCTGTCATCTTTTTGAAGATTCCAAAGTCGCTGTTAGGCGTGGTCATGGTTCCCTGCAGACTTTTTTTTTTTTTTTTTTTTTTTTTTTTTGTGCCTCCTCTGTGGTTTGGAGTAATCACAGTCTAATAAATGTCTGTCTCTCGGAACCATGAACATTTTTCCCTAGAAGAGAAAATCTTCACAGCAATTTCTCCCCACCATTTGCCTTGACAAACTTTTCCAAACTGACCTTTGCCAATGTTTTCTTGTAACACGATAGTCCTGGCAATTCTTCTCTGAACAAGCAATAGTAAACTCTTCGTCCCAGGTAGCAGCATCACCACAGTCACCAACATGATGAGAAGGAGCCAGCAACGTGGAGCAGCAGCCACTGCTTCCATGGTCCCACTGCCACCGTTTTTAGCCGGGTCCTGACCGAAGCTTCTCCTTAGCAAGCCTCCTAGGCTTGCTTCAAACTCGGGATCCTCCTGCCTCTGCCTCCTTCAGCAAATCCTACCAGCGTGCATCACCACAACCGGCAACGTATAGCTCGGGTCTGAGCTGGGGCCCCGCAAGGCCCTAGCCAAGTAGCTTTTTCAAGAATTCGGTAGCACAAACGTTGGGCGCCAGATGTAACATGAATCTTAAAAGTCTTATTAATAAAATCAAACCTGAGCCAGGTATTGGGGTGAACACTGGAAGGTCAGAGAGACAGAATAAGCCACAACTATCTCACCTCGCCAGATCCTCAGCTGGTCTTGCTTCCTCAGACTGGAAGCCTCTATGTCTTCATATCCAAATGATTCTCAGCTGAACTGCTGCTAGAAGCCTGAATGCTTAACCAGGCCAAATGCTTTTCCAGGCCAAATGCCTCTCCAGGGCAAATGCCTCTCCAGGGCAAATGCCTCTCCAGGGCAAATGCCTCTCCAGGGCAAATGCCTCTCTAGGGCAAATGCCCCATATTCCTACTTTTACAATAACTATTTCAGAATAAAAATCGATGTTTCTCAGTGACAATGTATTAGGCACAATATAGTAAATTAATAGAAGTTAGAGAGCTCTTTAGCATCTGTATTATGTTAATTAATGTTTCCGTGACAAAATATCCCAACAAAAGTCCACTTTGGGAAGAAAGGGCTTATTTTCATTTACAATTTAAGGTCATTGTGATTCATAGTGGCAGGAGCTTGAAGCAGCTACCCACCATCATATCTACAGTCAAGATCAGATGAAATTAATACATGCGTGCTTCCTCTCTACTCCTACACAGTTCAGGATGCTTCATCTAGGAATCATATTACCCAAAGCTGATTGGGTCTTGTCAAATCAATTAGCAAACAATCAAGATAATGCCCCACATACAGTCTCACAGACCAACTTGATCTAGACAATCCCCCCTTAAGAGCCTCTTCCCAGGCGATTCATTTTCCTAGTTTGCAATTTTTGGATAATGTTAGGTCCTTTGGAGGCAGATGAAAGTAAGAAAGGTGAAGTAAGTGAGGAGCTGTGGTGTCTGGAAAGAAAGCTTAGCAGTCTTCCCTGCATCTACCTTCACAATTCAAGACTGAACCAGCTCTTTGGAAATACACCCAGCAACCAGAGCAATGGTGAGTGGCAACATCTCTCCTAATTCTCTTCCCATAGCCTTCTGGTTAAGTTTTACTTTGTAAACACTTTCTAGTCCTTTAAGGACATTCTACAATATGGCTGTCTTCCATATTTTCTGCATTATGAGTGATTATGAGAATGTTTGTCTTAGGGCTGCTCCAGTTACTGATATTGTCAAAGGATGCGCCAGCCTTTGGCCAGATGGTACATTTGTCTACCTTCCCTCTCATGCATCAGGAACCTCAAACTTCAGACATTGTTGCATGTCACACTGTTCCTGAAACTAAACCATTCACCTCATTTACTGTACTCCACTGTCAATGTATTGCTACAAGATCCCACCTGGAGCCCACAACAATGCTTGGCTCATGCACGTCTGACAAGGCTTCAGCTTAAAAGATTGGGTTCTGAGCCCTCAACTTCATATTATGCTTAAGCTTCCCTTTAAAAATGAAACTATATTGGCAAGTGAGGGAGAGTAAGGCTAGGCAAAGTATTTGTCTTAGAAGCATGAGGACCTGAGTTTCATTACCAGAACCTACGTCCAACAAGCTGGTGCTTGGTGGCATGTACTTGAAATCCTAGCATTGGGTGTTTGTAGGGGGGCAGGTGGATATCTGGGACTGACTGGACAGCTAGCCCAGCCTACTTGGTGAATTCCAGGCCAATGAGAAACTTTGTTTCAAAGGAGAGGGAGGGTGACTGCTGAGCAACAACACCAGAGTTGTTCGCTAACACACACACACACACACACACACACACCCCACATATGCAGAAATATGTACCTTTATATGAACACACACATGATGGAAAGGAGAATAAGCAATTTATTTAGAGCTACTTGAAGAGAATGGGTTCTGTCTAGTTTACCAACACAGCATGCTTAAGCTGAGTTAGAATCATTTCAGTATTTGTCCATTCTGTATGCACTTAAAAATATAACGTCACGGAAAGGAAGAGTGGGGGAAAAGGGTGTAAGAACCAGACTAGGACATATGATGCAAGATACTGTATGTATCATATGTGACATGTAATTCACCATTAAATCTTGACAATATAGTCACTTAAGCAAGACCTGCATAATGATAGTATCATTTGACATCCCACCCTAGATGGGGGAAATCTCAAAATGCCTCACCTCTATGGTCAGTCATAAACATAAAAACATACAAAAAATAGTAAGAAGACTTAGTAGATTGTATTTATTTGGAGTGTGTGTGTGTGTGTGTGTGTGTGTGTGTGTGTGTGTGTGTGTGAATAGTAATTCAAGTAGAAGAGATAATAAATTTGAGAGGACTTGAGGAGAGCATAGGAATTGTTGGGGATAGAAAAGAGATAAATACAGTATTCATGTAATTCTTTAAAATTGTTTTGAAATACACTATCCTATCTAGGTGATTTGGGGAAGGGTGTCTGAGACAGGCTTTCCCTATGTAGCTCGGACTGGATTCACACTGGTGGGCCTTACACCAAGTCTGCAATCACACATGTGTGCCACCATGCCTAGCTCTTATGTAAATACTTAAGCATATGTGAAATGGGGTGACACTAGTGCATTTGCCTAATTGCTAAAAATGTTAGATTTGCATTAAGGATAGAAAATATGGATTTTGTTTTATTTTATATTTAGTGCTCAACTTGAAGATTTGGATCAGGAATGTAGGCTTCCAGTATTCAGGCTATCGCCAAGCTTTTTGGACCTGACACTTACCTCAAGCTTACACATGTAGCTGTAAATGAACTGAAGAGTCCACCATACCTGCTGTTACTGAGAGAGCAATTACAGAATGTGTGGTCTCCCCCTCTCCATTGAGCTGCCCAAATAGTCAAGGAAACAGATTCTTTTCATGTGAAGAAGCAGCTTAATTTTTTAAATATCTCTCATCTTGCTTCCTTTAAATGCCAGCAGAATATTTGAATGGAATTTTGACAGAATGGACCTTTGTGTGAACAAGAATGTTTTCTTTCCTCCTTTCCCCAATTCAAACATTTTTAGACAAAGATACAAAATTATTTCTGGCATCATTTCACTGTCCAATATGAAACAAACACATCACAACAAAACTACAGTTCATCTTGGGAGAGAGAAGACAGTGAGCTGAGAATTCTGATCATGGAAAGAGGCTTCCAAAAAGACATACTCAATTACTATATCAAATAGGGTGTCTGTGGCCACTTCAGAGTCTCTGCAGAGAAATGAAGAAAGGAGAGGCTAATCCTTTAGAATTTGATGAGAAAGGAAAATAAGAGAATGAAGATGAGAGATGTCCCCAGGTCAGAAGTATAAAAGAACAAGTTAATATTCCAGGGAAACATATCCCAGAATTTTTGAAGGGTAGTCATAGTCCATCGAGAGGAAAAATTGTAAAGCACTGAACTAGGTGAGACAAATGTGTATATCACACACACACACACATACATACACACACACACACACACACACTCACACACATGTATGTATATATGTATGCATATATATATATATATAAAACCAAAAAGATATAAATATATGCATGCATGTACATGCAAACATACACATATAATACACACGTGTTCATACACACATACACACTTTTTAATCCCAGGGTTTAGTAAAAGGTTACCATTATTCAAGCATAACAGTTAAAGCCAGAAGGAGGTCTCTCTTTCTCCTGCAGCACTTCCTGCTTCCCTGAGCCTGGGACCACAGTCACATCTACCATTGGCTTGAAGACAGAGCACTGAGCAGCAGAAATGAATGCCTATGTCTCTAATATAATGAGCCTACAGATTCAGGTTAATCTAAAACGACTCCTTTTCCCTGTGAGTTCTACCTAAATGTCAAATGCTATGTGCCAGGACTAGCTCCAAATGTTTTCGTTGCCACCCTGATCTGGCTTTGAAACAGGAACATAACTTACAGAGGCTCCAGCTGCAGTGAGCGGAGAGTGGATCACTTTTATTTTTACAGAGATTTTTCTGCCAAGTTCTAAAACATGGAAACTTCCATTAGCATGTTGGAGACACACACCGGGTGGGTGTTGGGGTGGGGGTGTCCTCCTTTACTTTTCAACACTTGGGAAAAATTAAAAGTGCCATGATTTTCAACTTTGAAAATTATTTTAAATCCTTTTAGATCTTCAGACTGAAGGATGTCAAGATCATAGTTCCCAACTTATATATTTTGCTCTTGTTTAGATAATAATTCTGTGCTATTACATGCTTTCCTCTTAAACATCAATTATTCATTTCAGAGTGTCTCATCTTCAGGTCTTACGATTTTTTTTTTTAATGGAGCTGTGGACCTAACCCAGGGCATTGCGCTTGCTAGGCAAGTACTCTACCACTGAGCTAAATCCCCAACCCCTTACGATTTTTTAAAAATGCAGATTTTTATTTGTTGTCAAAAATAAATACTATGGTTGCAGGACATATAGAACTCAACCTTGAACTTACCAAGGAATTTTCTGTTGGTGGCTAGCTTTCAGAATGCTAGAAAGTGCTATGCAGGCTCCTGGGGGGAAAAAGACATCAAGGGTTTCATCTAGTGATGGATACTTAATGCTAAAATACTGACCTCCCAGGAACGATGCCCAGTCCTGTAACAGTGACACTGTTTCCAGGGGTAACCAACCATTCTCTTGATTGTATCTGAGGATTTCTCAACAAGAGAGAATTCGTTTCAGGTACTGTAATGCCCAAAACTCATAGCTACAGAAGTCATAGGTCCAAAGGGAGAATGATGTTGTTTTGCTTAATGGCTTTTCATGTTGTCAAATTGTTTCCTAAGTATTTATGTTTATATGTGTACATTTGTATTGCCCTCAACCTTTGTCAGAGAAGCTCCTTGTTATAGTGGGTGGTGATTAATATAGAGACTTATAACAGTGCCAAATGCTGAGAATAAAGGACAGTGACTACTTAGCTACCAAGAGGACTGCATATCAATCTTTCTACCCTACAAGACTCAGAGAACATTGTAGAAAATGAGACAGAAAGAATGTAAGAGCCAAAGGGTGAGGAGGAGAAGTGCTGTAAAATTCTGTTCCCTGTACATGACATGACTGTTGTACACATGAACTGAATAAACTGTGGTTATCTGTACAAGATCTTCAGAAGATCTAGCCAGTTAAAAATCCCAGCATGAATGAGCATGCATGAGGTTCCTGAGGTCCCACCCCACGTTGGAGAGCTCTTGGCAGTTCATGGCTGCTAGAAATGGGAAAACACTTTCCTTTAGAGTGTGGCCACCAGGGAGTTGCTTATGCATCAGTGGACAACTCTACACCCATGGACATATGGGTAGCACTAACTGAACAGTGTATGTTGCAAAAAAAAAAAAAAAAAAAAAAGGAAAAAGTAGAGAACATGAAGTTGGGTGGGATAGGTGGGGGATATGTGTTGAGGGAGCCTGTAGCAAAGGAAGTGAACTGGGGTGGGTGGGTAAGGTCAAGAAGCATTGGCTATGTGAATGAAATTTTCTCAAACTTTTCCTAAAATTTAAAGCTTTCCAAATAGGTAACTTTAATTTTTTGATTTTTATTGTCAAAACTCAAAATGTAAGTTATTTTAGAGATACAGAACAACTCTTGGTTAACTTTTAGCAAAAATAAATGTCTATTTGTCTTAGATGTGGTATCAAGGACTTACTGTCTTAAGGGTGCCACAGAAGTCCAATTTGGCAAAGCAATGAATTTATTGTGCTTACTTACAGCATGTAAGTGAGGCATAACTTGTAAGAGTTTTTCAGGTTGTTAGTAGTATAGATGACAATCCACACCAGTCATCTGATGTTTAAGAGCAATAGCAAAGAGAAATAACATTAGTAGGTCCCCGATTTGAAGGAAAACATGTTCAATAAACATTTTCATTAATGGGCCTGAGAAATGGCCCAGCAGTTAAGAGCATGGCTTCAGTTCCCAACACCTACACGGTGGCTCATAACATCTGTAATTTCAGTTGGAAAGGATCTGGCATCTCTTCAGGCTCCCACGGGGCCAGACACATACCTGATACACCTGCATTCATGCATGTACTCACACATGCATACAAAATAAAAAAAATAAAAAGATCTTTAAAACAATTAAAAGTTTTCACTAAACATGACACAACTAATGAGTACTCTAGGGATATTTATAAGAATGGGAAAGAGGGAAGGAGAGGGACCAAAATTCACAGTATACACATACAAAATGATGAAAGAACAAAATTTGCTAATAAAGACGTTTGACCCTCATAGTCATAATACACACCACTACTGACAATATAAAACAGTAAAAAAAAAAAAGTTCAAAAGCTAAAAAAGTCTGGTTAAAATTCAGTGTAAAATGGACACCATCCTAGCTAGCTTCCACCACCAATGTTGGGAAGAAGGACAGTTCATGGCTTCTGGAAGAGGGAGAGGGTGTACCCCTAGCAAGTCCAGCATGCTTCAATAGATGGCCTCAGATCCACCATTATATAGACAACAATATGATAAAAAATATATATATTGCATGAAATTCTCAAAGAACTAATAACAGTCACCTTTTGAAGATGTTTAGAAAATAAATTCGATGTCCAAAGGATGTGATTGTGATCTCCGTCTTTCCAATTCAGGATCAATATTTTCTCTCAGCCAGAGAGCAAAAGTTATGAACAATGACCTATTCTGTGTAGAATGTGTCTACAGAGGTTGACTAACCTGGTTTCTTTGCACCTAGGGAAGGCTTTTTGAGCACTAATATTCACACAGGGAGCAAGGTAATCATGCCCCATACATTTTTGGCGTTTATTTCTTTGTTTGTTTACTTTTTAGATTGTATTATAAAAAATTTCCCTTCCTCTTTCTTCCTCCAAACCCTCCAATATGCTCTCCATGATCTTGTTCAAATTCACTGCCCCTCTTTATATCAATTGTCAATGGAGATAATTGTTTATTTGTACATTCATATATATTTCTAAATATAACTTTATGAGTCCCCGTAATATCCCTGGTATGTATGCTTTCAGGCCTTACCTTTTGGCACTGGGCAACTAATTGGTGTGCTCTTCCTATTGTATACAAATGTTTCTGCTAAAAATATGAAGTTGGCCAGATTGACATATCCCTTTTGTTTTCTTCCTTGGTTTCATAAGCACTTGCTTTGGCTTGAGCTTTCCTACCTGATGACACTTTGATAGAACATTGATTTTCTTACTTAACCTACACTACCACCATTTTCTTTCTAAATAAAATCTGTACCAGCGCATATTGACCTTCAAGTCCACCCAGATCCATCCGCATCCTCCCATGCCTCTCTTAGCTTCATGTTTCCACTTATTTTATTTTCATTTTCTTTCTTCCTCCTCCTTCTCTCTTCCTCCTCCTCCTCCTCCTCCTCCTCCTCCTCCTTCTCCTTCTTCATATAACTCAACAGGACCAAACTGTGCTGCCCATGGTAGGTGGGTATGTGGTCATTCACATTTTCTACCAACCAGGGAAAATACCATTAAAGAAAAATGACTATCCTTGCCCCTAGAATTTATATTACCATAGTCTAGTGTTCTCTAATTTTCTCCAGTTAGAGAATTTACATTTACATTTAACCAATTGACATACCGTGTGAGTGTAGAATTCAGAACTTTTCAGAAGTTTGTATTTGTTCACCTTTTCAATGACTTATTTTCAAAGTCTAAGGGCTTAAAACATAACAAGACTCTCACTTTCTTCCCAAGCTATATATGAGGGTAGATGATATCACATAATCTTCTAGTGAATGTATAGTATATATCTCATACCTAAGAGATTTAAAGATATAAATTATATATGTATATATGTAAGTGTAGTTACCTATTACTTACGATACTCTTGTGTCTATATATGTAAATTGGATGTTTTATCTATTCACCAAATGTTTTAATTGACCTCAAATAATCCCTAACCTAAATATGTATCTTAGAAAATGGAAAATTGATCTAGTGAGATAGCTTACTTGGTATAAGTGTTTACTGCCAAAGCTGATGACCCATTTGATCCCCAGGACTCACATACGGGAAAGAGAGAATAAGTTCTTTCAGGTTGCACTCTGAATTTAACATACCATGGTACCCATTCCCTTGCCCCTCCTCACAGAATAAAAAAACAAACACTAATAAAAATTATTGTTTTTAAATTATATAAAACTGAACTTGAAAAGTGAGAGATGGCTCAGAGGTTAAGAGCACTGCTTGCTCTTCCAAAGGTCCTGAGTTCAATTCCCAGCAACCACATGGTGGCTCACAACCATCTGTAATGAGATCTGGTGCCCTCTTCTGGCCTGCAGGGATATGTGCAGACAGAACACTGTGTACATAGGAGGGCTACTGATTTTTTTGAGTTGATCTTGTATCCTGCTATGTTGCTGAAGGTGTTTATAAGCTGTATCAGTTCCTTGGTTGAATCTTTGGGGTCACTCAAGTATACTATCATGTCATCTGCAAATAGGGAAAGCTTGACTTCTTCCTTTCCCATTTGTATCCCCTTAATCTCCTTATGCTGTCTTATTGCTCTGGCTAGAACTTCAAGTACTATATTGAATAAGTATGGGGAGAGTGGACAGCCTTGTCTCGTTCCTGATTTTAGTGGAATTGCTTTGAGTTTCTCTCCATTTAGTTTGATGTTGGCTGTTGGCTTGCTGTAAATTGCCTTTATTATGTTGAGGTATGTTCCCTGTATTCCTGATCGCTCCAAGACCTTTATCATGAAGGGGTGTTGGATTTTGTCAAATGCCTTTTCTGCATCTAGTGAGATGATCATGTGGTTTTTTTCTTTCAGTTTGTTTATATGGTGTATTACATTGACGGACTTTCGTATGTTGAACCATCCTTGCATCCCTGGGATGAAGCCTACTTGATCATGGTGGATAATTGTTTTGATGTGTTCTTGGATTCTGTTTGCCAGTATTTTATTGAGTATTTTTGCATCAATGTTCATGAGGGAGATAGGTCTGTAGTTCTCTTTCTTTGTTGTATCCTTGTTTGGTTTAGGAATCAGGGTAATTGTAGCCTCATAGAAGGAGTTTGGTAATGTTCTGTCTGTTTCTACTGTGTGGAACAATTTAGAGAGTATTGGTATTAACTCTTCTTTGAAGATCTGGTAGAATTCTGCGCTGAAACTAGATGCAGATATCCACGGTCAGGCCCTGGGTGGAGCTCCGGGAGTCCAATAGGCAAGAAGGAGGAGGGTTTATGTGATCAAGAGTTGTTGGGACCAGGGATGGATGGAATACAGGGACAAATGGCCAAACGAATAGAAACACATGAACTGTGAACCAATGGCTGAGGGGCCCCCAACTGGATCAGGCCCTTTGAATGGATGAGACAGTTGATTGGCTTGATCTGTTTAAGAGGCATACAGGCATTTGAACCTGGCCCTGTGCTCAGTACATGAATTGACTGTTTGAAACCTGGGTCTTAGTAGAGACCCTAGGCTCAGCCTGGGAGGAGGGAACTAGACCTGCCTGGGCTGACTCCACCAGGTCGATCTCAATCCCCGGGGGAGTCTATGCCCTTGAGGAGATGGAAATGGGGGGTGGGCCGGGGGGAGGGGGGCGGGCCGGGGGGAGGGGGGCGGGCCGGGGGGAGGGAGAAAGGGGGAATTTATGGCTGATATGTAAAGTTGAATTATATTGTAAAATAAAATAAAATAAATTCAAAAAAAAAAAAGAACACTGTGTACATAATAAATAAATCTTAAAAAAAAAGTTCTTTCTGAAAAGTGATTAAATTTACACATAAAATGATGGTTTATGGTTTTGTGTATAATGTATACAAATTTGTGTTAGTCAAAATACAGTTCATTTTGAAATTTTTAATCTCATGAAGATGCTGGCCACATGATGTATTTCAGCAATTAACTCAAACAAACACAATGATAAGGCCTAATTACTTAAAAGAATATGTTCTGTTCTTTAAAAAAAGAATTTGAGTTGATATTTAAATTTATCCCACCTAATAACATTAATGGGCATAATCATAATGTAAAACATTAGAAGAATAACTCCCTCCCTAACTGATTATCTAAAATGCAAACCTAAATTACATTTGTTGCTCAGGCTCATGTATAAACTGATTCCCTTTTTAATTGTATTATTAGGTTGTGTGTGTGTGTGTGTGTGTGTGTGTGTGTGTGTGTGTACCTGTGCATGTGAACTCATGGGTTCTAGGGCACACATGCCTGAGGAAGTAAGAGGACAACTTGCATGAGTCTGTTCTTTCCTTCCACCACATAGATTCAGGGACTGAACTCAGTTTCCCAAGCTCAGAGGTCACCCTTTTGCACTGAGTCATCTTTTCAGGTACATAAATCAATTTCAAAGGAAAATTTGTCATTACTAATTATATCTTAATTCCTTTTTTTTTTTCACAAACTACTAGTTCTCCTTCATACAAAGACAAGTTATTCTGATCTTGTTCTGTGAAAATGTCAGAAATTCACATAATATTCAACTAAGTTAGTTTACTGATCTTTTGAGGCCTAAATTAAAAGGAAAATGTGTAGCGTGAATTTTAATTGGTCTTAACAAAAAACCTGAGGCCAGATATCAGGGTAAATGCTGAAAGATCAGTGAAGCAGAGCAGCCACTAGTTAGCCAGAGGCCAAGCAGTTATGGCACACACCTTTGATCCGAGCACTTAGGATCTCACAGCTTTAATCACAGCACTAGGGAGGTGGAGACAGGAAGTCTGAGTGGGGAGAGGAATATAAGGTGAGAGGAGACAGCAGCTCTCTTTCAGGCTCAGGATTCCATAGAGGTAAGAACTCTAGTGGCTGGCTTTGCCTTCTGATCTTTAGGCAAGCTTTATTTACACACAAAATATACATACACAAAGTATCACCAGAAGAATCATTTCTGGTCCATGAGGATTTTTCTCCCCCATGCTGCAATCTGTTAAGGCTGCCTTTAGAGTAGCTAAGATTATGTAGATGGTTAGGGAGCCTGATGAATAAAACGGATCTAAGACCCAAGATGAGTGCTCAAATAAAGGTCTACTCAAAAAAGAAGAAAAGAAGGAGGAGAAAGAGAAGGAGAAGGAGGAGAAAGAGGATGAGGAGGGGGAGGAGGAGGAGGAGAAGACAACAAAACAACATAAAAAGAATGAAAAGAGAAATATGATGATTGAAATATTTTGTATGAAACAAACTCATTTTAAATAAAAAAATTAAAAGATGAACCAGACTTTTTGTCCTTTAAAATTAATAAAATAGACTCTAAAATTTGTAATTTTCATAGTCAGATTTTAAATTTAAAAAACATATAAAAAGAGTGAAAATATTCCCCATGATTGTCTGTCTAAACTGTTACTAGGGGGCAGGTATAAATATCATTTTATAATGGATGATTTTTGTTAACCTAGGTTCTGAAACTGATGTAGCAGAAGAGTCACGTTATAAAGACGATCTTGAATGTTGATCTTTAAATGTTTTTGTTTTGTTTTTGCCTTGTTACCATCTCTTCCTTTTGTAGCCCTGCATTTTAAATTAACCAAGAGAAATAAAACAAAAACCAGAGGGAAAACCAGTTAGACTGGGACAGGATGGTTTTATATTATGTATGAGTCTAAATGAGATTTTTTTTTTCTTTTGCGGGGAAATGGATCCTGTATTCCTTAAATGGGTCTGTGGTGGTCAAAGACCATTAGGCAACTTTGGAAGATTCCACAGGGACACCTGGGGCCAGACATTTCAGCCCCACTGGGCTAAGTCCACTGTTTGTCTTTCTGCATGGTGAATTAATAAATGTATCAATCTTCTACCAGCCGCCCTGGACCGGGGAGCATAAAGGAAACAGGGATGTGGGAATGAAACTACACGTGTGTGCCTTCCCTTTCCCCACCCCTGATCCTCACTGCTCTGGCCTGAACTTCTTTTCCCTGCAGGTTTTTTCACATCATTCTCCCTTTCCCTTGTTATTGGTTGTGTCTCTTTGTGTTCCTGACTGCCCTGCTTTCTGTCTACATTAAACTGATGCCTCCCAACCTGGACAGCAGTGGTAATTTAATGGAATTGGCGGCTTCTGCATACCTTCTGTTCAGAAGATCAGTCGGTGGCCTTCAAGTGTCAGATTTCATTAAATGATTTTTGTTTCAAGGGGAAAAATATGAAATGGAAAGTTAAGGAAACCAGTCAGGAAGCATGTATGGTGCCAGCAGCCGTGGAGCATGGGATTCCAGAAGTCATTTTACCATTTCTGAACCGATAAGCTAATTAATTATTAAAACAGAAACAGTTCTAGGATACCTATGACCAAGGTTATAAATACAGTCCTTTTCAATTCATCCTTTTTCCTCTTACTTCAATGTTCTCCTCACACTGCACCGAGATTCTAAGGCATCAAGGAGGAAGTTTCCAAGGCACAGTGAGCAGTCAGATGAGCTAGGGGAACCTGATACAAATTCCATTACGAGAAAAAGTTAATAGAACTTTTAACATTTTATGTTTTGCTTTGTATCAGTTGGTATAAATATCCACTGAAACAAAACTTAGAAACTCTCTCATACCCAATGCCCATACTCTTTCCCTTACATGCAAACTGAGCTAGGGTGTAAACCTGTGGGTTGTGACCCCTTTGGGGTGGCATATCAAGTATCCTGTTTATCAGATATTTACATTACAATTCATAACCATAGGAAAATTAAAGTTATGAAGTAGCAAGAAAATAATGTTATGTCTGGGAGTCACCACACCATGAGGAACTGTATTAAAGGATCACAGCATCGGGAAGGTTGAGAACCGCTGGCTTGTTTACCCCTTGGTAACTGTTGGTTCTTCAGTTCCTTAGAACACAAATGGATGGTAGAGTCCTGAGAGCAAAAACATCACAAACCAAATAAAATCCAAGTTTTACCCATTAGCTGTTTATATTAAGGATTTATTTGTGTGGGTTTGTGTTCTCAGAATCCAGCATCTAAATTCTCCTTAGAGATCTGCTCTTCTTAAGCTAAGGTGATAGTCACTGATGTGGAAAAGAGTACAAGATCCAGATAGGAAGGAGAGAATAAGTTCATAACAACAGCTGAATTGCCCTGCACCCCAAAATATATGTGTATTCTATTGTATCTGCTAGGGGGGAAAAAAGCTGACTAGAGGTCATAGGTGGGTCCTGGAGCCCAGAATTATTAAATGAGTAAGGAAACCTTAAATATAGATAGACATCTTCAAATGTGGTCGAAATAACTGTGACAGAACACTAGAAATCAATTTGACAGCTTTTCAAAAATCATTAGATTGTCCATATGACCTCACTACACCAGTCCTGCCCATTTACCAAAAGAACTCCATGTCAGTGCATCCTAGAGGCACTTACACACCCAGGTTCATTGCAGTGCTGTTTACAATAGCTAAGTTAGGGAACTAAACTAGGTGACCAAGAAGAGAGGAACAGATAAGAAAAATATGATATACCCACACAACAGAATATTTTCATCCAGAAAGAAGAGCAAAGTCATACTAACACAATAATTGGGGAAGTTGGGTAAACTTACCTGGATGAGCCCAGCTCTAACAAGTAAGGCATTGTGTGGGGACTTAGAAAGTTAGCCCTCTTACCCAGGTCTTGTCCCTTTCTGCATTCTCTTGAGATAATGAACCAAACAAGGCTCTCTTCTGCACAAAATTTCACTGCCATAATGTCCTGCCCAAATGCATCAGGCCAGGTGTTCATGGACTGAATCCCTGAAACCATAATTAAAATAAATATCTTCCTCATAGTCATCCTCTTCTTCATCCTTCATCATTTCCTCACCCACCTCTTCTCCTCTTCTTTTTAATCTCCTTGAGTGTTTATGCCACAGCGACCTAACACATTTCTGCTTTGAGATCAGTGACTGACTCCACTGTTTGTTAGTAAAAGTGTATTTTTAGAGTATGTTACTATCTGTTTACAATACAAGTTAGGGCGCAGTCCACTGTTTACAGATAATATCCAAAGCCAAATGTGGAGCTTGGTTAAGAACAAAGTTATACTTCTATCCTCTCACAAAAATGACACCATCTTTCTGTATAACTACATTTCTAGTTGGCTAATCCCAGATACTTTGAAAACATATTCCAGGTTGTAGAGTGGATTACAGAAATATTTAAAATGGATAGTCTTTTGGGAGAGATCAACTAGGGAGATTAGACTCCTTTTTAATCCAGGTCCATGGTGTAATTTGTAAAATAATTTATAGATGATTACAGCAGGCCAGAAAACAAATCTCATTTAGAACATGAAGCAAATGTGTGCACATCATTGAGCAAGTAGTTTGAGATATGGGGCCCAGACTGGGGAGAATTGGAATTCTTTTATTGCTATCTGTTGTATGATTATGAATGGGTTATTGATATCAAAATTTTTTGTTTATGGGAAGCCAATTAGGAATTGTATAATTTTGTTACCATGTGATAATGACATAACCACATGAGGAAGATCTTTGAGGCCATAGCCATGATTGGCTTTAAGCGTTTACCCATAACAGAAGATTATCACAACAGGAAGGTCAAATATCAGTTATCTGGCAGGGTTTTGACAAACTGTCCATGCTTCCAGTGTTTGTGTCTGGCAGCAGTTTTAAAACTTAGGGAGGGTAACCCAACAATAGACTACACCCTCTCCTGATTAGGCAAGAGGAATGGTTCATTGATTCATTAGGAGCAAAAATAGAGAGGGTTTAAGTGAGGGATTTGGTCATTCTCCCTGACCCGTGAGATCTGCATAGCAACTCTCCCTCCATACTCTTTTTAAATAACTACTGTAAGGATGGCTGAGTGCTGTAATTGGAATAGAACCTGTGTGTAGTCAGAAGTGAAGGGAACATTAGGCCATCTTGGTCAAAATGTTTAAACAAAAGCTCTTACCTTACGTTTTCAAATACCTGAAGCTTAGAGGTCCAAATTAAAGAGAGGAGGGATCAGAAAGTTTCTAGTAATGCTAGGATTCATCTTAAAAGCAAAACAGTACATAAATTACTGAAAAGCATCACTGCCTGATGGATAATGAGCATGGTGGGCTGGCTCAGAAAGTTCTAGAAACTGGACTGACGCTGTGAGAAAGGAGAGAGGACATATAAACAGGGAGACTTGGTGGAGTGTTTTACACAGGAAGCAAACAGGAAGCAGCAGATTCCTGTCCCTGCTCAAACTCCAGGCTCCTTTTAGTGTTCTTTGCTGAACGTTGTCTACCAGAGACAGACCACTGTCCTGTGGTCTGCACAATGCCACAGGGCAGAATATCAAAATTGAGCCTTAGGTAGGAAAGACAGTAACTCAGTGACCTGCCACAGTGCACAAAACATCCATCAACAGCCAAGATAGGGCTCTAAGAACTGGGAGAAATGGAATGTAAGAAGTGATTCCTAACCTCCATTATAGGAACGAACCTAAAAATGATAAGAATTCCACATCTGGACAAATCCAGTTCAACTGTGCCTCATTTGAATCACAAAGGACAGGTCCATCTACAGGACTCCACTCAGGCAATAGAGAATACATAGGGATGAAAAGAAATAAAGCTAATTTGACTACTTTTTTACAAAGGATTTTGCACGTAATCTATTTTATGAAATGTTTAGATTCAGAGAGTTTTTTTTATTAAGGATTATTTTAATTGTACACATGTATGGGGTAAAACATGATAATCTGATACACACATATCATGTGGAAAGATCCCATTCAGGGTGCTTAGATGACTTGATGTAAATGGAACAGGTGGGTTCCAGAGTTTCTAACATATGAGAATTCTGTGAGGATATAAGAGGATACACAAAACCTCAGTGTTTAGGCAGATAGGCAGCAGCATGTCCCTAAGTGTGAGCAACTAGAGGTCTCTGCATTCACACATGCACACTCTCTAGCCCCCATGTGACTATAGGATCTTGAGCAAAGTCTACCTCACTTGTTCCAGCTCCTTTCCCTCATCTGTAAATTAAATCGGTAGCATATGCATTTCTGTATCCCAAACCTAAAATTAATTCCTAAAATAAGAATGTGAAGATTATAGCTGATTATCATTTTGAGCCTTTTACATTTTACCCAAGGGGGAGGCTGACAATGCATTCTTTGTTGATATATGTATGTTTAATTTTCCTAACTATTTAAGGACAATAATATCTGGAGACAATAAACAATTAAGCATATATTTAATGCAGATTCTTGTGGTGCTTTAGTGTTGAACCTCCTTTTACTTTGTTTAGAAAGTTCTTGTGATCATACATGGCTAAGGATTAGTTTAGTAGTGTTTGCAAAATGTAAATCACTCAATGTTCTAACTACACTTTATACAAATTGACTCACAGAATCCTCATAACCTGTCTGTGAGGTCAAGGCTACATGTGTAATATCTATCTAATGTTTAGAACAGATACTTGTCCGTAGAGAGGACAATGTGTGGGTGTGGTAATGGTTGGTGTTGTGTCATATACATAAAAACCACAAGAAAATGGGAGAGAAAAGACAGTTTAAAAGTGCATCGAGCATCTACAGAAGGCACTCTCTTCTCCAGTATGCTTCTCCATGAAAGCCTTTCTTCCTAGCCCCGTGTGGAACAAAACAGACACCCAAGGTGGGATTACCCAGTACACTGGGGTATGTGCTGGGACAACCCTAATTGTTTGGATCACAGAGAGAAGCTTACCTTAATGTGCCACGGAAAAAAGACATCTAAGAAGAGACTAGAGGCTTCGGGAAAAACATTAATAAAGCAATCACAGAAGGAAGATGAAAAGATTCTAGAGTCCTAATTCACAAGCCCCAGGAAGGGTCATGGAAATGAAAGGCAATTGCCCTGACTTCCAGGCCTTTCTGGTCCAGGGCTCCCTCTGGCTGCCCTGTCTGCAGGCTTTCCAATACCCGGGGGCAGTCATATTTTCTTTCTCTTTTGGCGTCTCATAGATTTAATGTTCCTCTGTTGAGGCACATTGAGGTGATTTGCCAAATAACTCCTTTTGGCAAAAAGAATGTGCTGGGTTATTATTCTTAGTCCAAATGAGCCAGACTGACTGTCTACACTGTGGGAATATGCCAGATAATTACTTTAACCATGTCTTTCCCTTCAGCCATGTATGCATGGTCCTCACATTCTAGATAAACTTGCTTAAACCTCGCACTGAATAATTACTGGCAAGTAGCCATGTGCTGGGGTAATTTAATGTTCATCTTTGGTTTCTGCAGGGTGCCAGTGACAAAAGCAGGTTTTGTTTATACATAGGCTAAAAGGATTTTCTTTTCATCATCCAAACGAACTCTCCCAAACATGAAGCAAACAAGCACTCTACTAAAGAAAAGAGTTTTCCATTCCAGGCTTTACACAGGAGTCACAGAGAACAGTGCTAAGGAAAAGTTGACATGGTTTAGCTTTGAAAAACAGAAAGACACTCTAAGAAGGGATGGTGTGTTCTCCCTGCCTTGAAAGTGGAGTGGTTGCCTTTACATTAAATCATGTCTGACCCAATACTGCTTTCCCTTATGAAAATGAAGACTCAAGTTGCTTCATGTTGTCACAGGAAAAAAATGATATTGTAATTGAATTGCTGTATCTAGCAATCCAATATCACAAGGGTAAGCCCTATAAGTGAAGACAAGAGGTAGGGACCCAATCTCTACCTGTGTTATTTGCTTAGACAAGAATCAAGAAATTGCATATCCTTTCTTCTCTTTATAAAAATAAGAGCAACAGCATCTTCATGCTATGAAGAAGTAAACTTACATTGGATAACACAGAAAAACTTTATATGCTTCCTAACACAGAATCTTTTACAGAAAAGAACAGAAAATTATTTGGAACTAGTTTCAACATTTGCATCCTTTCTTTTTAATTGCTTTTCCATTTTGCATGTGTGGATATTTTCTTTGCACGTATGTTCATGCACCACATGTGTGACTAGAGTCCACAGAGACCAGAAGAGGGCATTGGATCCCCAGGGACTTGAGTTACAAACAGTTTTGAACCTTTATGTGGGTGCTGGGAATTGAACCCAGGTCCCCTGAAAGAGTTGCCAATGCTCTTAACCACTGAGCCATTTCTCCAGTGCCAAATTTTGTATGTTTTTCCACAATAAAACATAAAACTTATTATAGTAGGGCAAGAATGGGTTAGGATTCTGAGGAATATAAGGAAGGAGATAGACTGCCCTGCAACCTGGCATCAGGATGAGAACAATCTTCCTGTTATACATTTTCCTCAGTTCTGTAGAGGAAACAGGATTGCAGGGAGAAGAGAGAAAAATGTGAATAGGATGTACATTTCCTATTTTTATTTTAAGCTTTGAATGGCTCATTGGCTTGGATCCCCATGACTGTGAATGCCTGAAGATTGGTTTGCCAATAAGTGTATAGAAGGGGACTAAATGATTTAGAAGTGATTTAAAAATCTACCCCGGAACATTTCTTGGAAAGGAACAGTGACCAAGGAAACACTTTGTATTCCTCATCACTGTCTTCTCATCCTGGGTTCACTGGCAGATCACATTTCCCAATGATCTTCCATGTCTTGTAGGAACACTGGGGCTTACAACAGAAAAGTGGGGGAAAGCAGTGTTAGATTGGGCTAGAGATATGGCTCAATGGTTAAGAGCACTCCACACACTTGTAGATGACTAGGACTTGGTTCCCAACAACTGCATGCAGGTTCATAACTATCTGTAACACCAGAACAAAGAGATCCAATACCCTCCTCTACCCACCCCGGCACTGCACACATGCTGTGTACATACATGCATACAGGCAAACATAAAAAAATTAAGTCTTTTAATAACAAGCAGCATAACTCATATTGGAGAAGACCTAAATATGATAATTTAAGAATAGTTAGTTTTCTTCTCCTCTTCCTTGGTGTCCCTCAGTGTAGACTTGGAAATTAGGAAAACTTCCATACTGATGTGGAAAAAAAATGTTATGAGACTACCCACTGGGATTTAGCACTTACATATCAGATAGTCTGTATCTGAAATGGAAAAACTTTAAGTCATATGGTGATATAAACTCTCATTTGCAAATTCACCTCTCAAAGTGAATGGTTCATCCTTATTGAGAAATAAATTTTCTCTGTCTATTTTCCAGAAAGAAAATACACTCCCCAGTAACATGTTATTGTCCCGACTAGGTTTTAAGTACACTTGTCACAAGCTAGAGTTACCTTAAGTTTGAGTTCATAGGTTTTGTTGTTGTTGCTTGTAGTGCTGATGGTTGAACCCAGGGCCTTGCACATGCTAGATAACTTCTCTCTGCAGAACTACACTGGGTTGAATTCTTTATTCCTCTTCCACAATACTGAGTCTCCTATACTATGTGAAATGCTACTTCTTCACATTCCTGGTCTCTTTCCCATTGATGCTTATTCAGCAAAAATCTAGTGGGAGAGTGTTTTCAAGTGAGAAATTGACTTTTGTTGTCTGAGTTCTTCTAGATTCAAACCAATTATGTCAGCATACATGGTCCTTCACTTTCAGAAGGTTATCTGTCTCACTGAACACTTTTTGAGTTATCTGACACACTGAACACTTTTTGAACATGGCAGGTCTGCTTTTTTTTTCTTCTACTCATGCTTCTCCATTCCCTTTCAGAAAAAGAGCAGCCCTCCCAATGGTATCAACCGAAATCAGCATACCAAGATGCAATAAGACTAGACACAAACCCTCAAATCAAGGCTGGACAAGGCAATGTGGTAGTTGGGAAAAGGTCCCTTGAGCAGGCAAGAGTCAGAAACTTCTATTTCCATTGTTAGGAGTCCAACAAAGACCCCAAACTAAAGAACCTCATCATATATGCAGAGGGCCTGGTACAGACCCATGCATGTTCCATGGTTGGTTCTTCAGTCTCTGTGAGCCCTGCTTGGTTGAATCTGTGGGTCCTGTTTTCCTGGTGTCCTTGAGCCCTCTGGTTCCTACAATCCTTCCTCCCCTTTTCTGTAGTGTTTCCCCAAGTTCTACCTAATGTCTGGCTGTAGGTCTCTGTATCTGCTCCCATCAGCTTCTGGATAAAGCCTGTCTGATGATGATTGGACTAGGCACCTAAGCACAGATCTATGGGTATAGCATAGCAGAATATCATTAGGAATCGTTTCATTGACTTTTTTTTTTTTCCTGAGACATCCAGCTTCCAGACCCTGGCTATGCAGGCAGTGGCGGGCATGGGCTCCCTATCACGGTATGAGCTTCAGATTGCATCAGTCATTGGTTGGACACTCCCACAAGCTCTGAGCCACTATTGCCTCAGGACATCTTGCAGGCAGGACAGGTTTTGGTTCCAGGATTTTGGGACTGGCTTGGTGTCCCAATCTTACCACTGAGAGCTTAGTCTGGTTACAGAAGATGGTTGGTTCAGGCTCCATATCCTCCTTTACTAGGAGTTCTCACCAGGGTCAACATCATAGGTTCCTGGAAGTTTACACTGTAGTAGCTTTCCATATCACCCTCTAATTATTATCCACCTATTTCAGTCAAGTTTCCCAGTTCTCTCTTTCTTCAAGCCTCTTCTTCTAAGTTTGTTTTTGATTTTGTTTTTAATTCATCATACTTTAATATTGTCAAAGTATTATAAATTACACAGTTTAAGTACATAGCAACATATTTCTTTTTAAGATAAGTAATTTTTAATTAAGAGTTTTTTTATTCATTTTACATACCAATCACAGATTCTCTTCTTCCCACCCTTCCAGTCACCCCCCACCCCCTACCCCCATTCACTCCTACAAGAAGGTAAGGCCTCCCATGGGGAGTCAACAGAACCTGGCACATTCAACAGAGAAGCTAGCTAACAAGGAGGACCCACAGAGGGATGCATGGATCGCCCTGGGAAGGGAAATTCATGAGATCTCCGTGAGTAAACTGGGGACGGCGGGAGCAATGGAGGGTAGGAGATGAGGGATGAGAACATAAGGGAATGGAATGGTCGAGCTGGAACAGGAATGGAGTGGGAGAACAATGTTTTTGTTTTTTGTGTGTATGGGAAGTCAAAGTTGATCTCCTGTATTGGACAACCAATAAGGGAGCTCATCCATAGAAGGAGCTTATTTTTCCTCTCTCAGCCATCAGCAGTTTTCTATAGTTTATTGTCTAGGTGTGGGGCCCTACAGAAATTTACCCCTTTCATGTTTAGAGATCAGTGGATCACGCAGGAGACCAGCTCCAACAGATCCATTTGCATCACAGCTCCTGCATGTATGACTCAGGGAACCTGGAGGAAGAGGGAATAGAAAGATTCCAGAATCATCTGTGTCTCCTAGAATTGGCTGCATAAACAAGACTAGAACAGTAGCGATATCAATCCATTTATTCTTTATCATTCACATTTAACATATTTACTTGACTGTTTTCTTTTTCTTTTATTGAGAATAGGGTTTTTTTTCCATACAATATATTCTGATTATAGTCTCTCTTCCCCCTGGCACCTCAGAGATCCTCTCTACCTTCCCTCCCATCCAAACTCAATGGCATCTTTGGAGGTTCTTTGTCTCATAATGTTTAGTTGTGGCATTTATTTATTTACTGTTTTTGATTGTTTCTTACGTGTTCACAGTAACATTAGACTTGGCTCCACATTCATCTTTCTAGTCAGGCACCATTTGAAATGTAAGATTGCACTGCCCTACTCTTATTAAATTCTTGTTACTTCCTTTTTACATTTTCCTTTAATGGCAACCCATGCTCAGGCATATTTTACCAACATCTGTTTATTATTTTATTTAAATCAAAGGCACAGAAGACTGGATCTGAACTGTTGCAGGGAATCCTGAGGTGACTTCTTTGCACTCATTGTTGATGGTTTGGCTTCAAATCCATCTTTCACATTCAATCCTTTTTTTCTTTTCTTGTCTTCAAAGCTGAACAAGTCTGTAAGTGGTACCTCTTGGGTGATCACATCAGAATTTCAAGAAAGCCAATAGATTATGTTTTGTTTGTAATCAACAAATACCTCCTTGGCTCATACAGGTGCTATAACATCAAAGCCAAAAGGATGAGGTCTAATTCATACCTGCCACTCACCCTGAGTTTCTATGAAAAGTAGAGAACATACAGATGTTCTGACCCTCTCTGTAACTTGTCAATAGGTGAATAAAATTCTGTGTGTGTGTGTGTGTGTGTGTGTGTGTGTGTGTGTGTGTGTGTCCATGTCAGTGCATACATGTATACGTGTTTGTGGGGGGGCCAGAAGTTGTTGTTTCTCAGATGCTGTCCCTTCCTTCATCTTTTTGAGACTTGGGTTCACCAAGTAGGCTAGGCTGGTAATCCTTTGAGCCCACAACAATCTATTTGTCAATGTTCATACAAGCTTGCACCACCACAGCCATCTTTTTGTAAGTTCTGGCCATTGAATAGTTCTGGGCATTGAACTCAGTTCCTCCGGCTTGCAAGGAGATTCCTTTACCAACCGAGTCATCTTCTCAGTGCTGTGCTTTTACTTTTAACTTTTAGAAAAGGACTCAACAATCATTAATTTGGTGATATCAGAATATTGTATTCTTCCAACTGTTAGTAAAACTTTTCTGAAAGAAAATTGTAGAGATACCTACATTCCATTTCAAACCTGAGAGATTTAGTTGTAAACATGGCCCAGCTTTCTTTTAATTTTTATAATGAGATACACTATCTCCATCTTTCAAACTATGTCTTTCCTGTGTGGTCAAGAGAAAGTTTTCAAGATAAACCTCCAATAGGATAAAGATTGAAATTATTGAATGTATGTGTACGTGTGTGTGTGTGTGTGTGTGTGTGTGTGTGTGTGTGTGTGTGTATTCTTTTTAAATACCTGTGCCAAACTGGGAAATGTAAATTTCAAAATTATTTACCAAGTTTAGAACTGAGGTACTGACTCACCTATAAAATTTTGACTGCAGATATATTTTCCTAATTATTTGAACAACAATTTTCTCAGTAAAAAACAATTTATGCAACACACTAAATTACATAAATATCTCTTCTATAACTGTTGCACAACACAAGTCAATAGCATGAAGATTACTAAAAAATAGAAAATAAATTAAAAATAAGTACTTATATATCATTAATAACTTTTCTGTTTCTACATTGATAACACTGGAGGATGGAAGAAATTTTTATTATTAAAAAATTTATTTTTCAATAAATTAGAGCAAACTATTTTTGGAGTGTTTGAATTATAAAGTTTTAATTCTACAACCACTAAGCATTTTATGCATTTCAAATATTCCTCTGGTTGTGACTTTTGTGAATTTTAGAAAATACAAACTGGACCGGGTGGTGGTGGCGCACGCCTTTAATCCCAGCACTCACTCGGGAGGCAGAGGTAGGCGGATCTCTGTGAGTTCGAGGCCAACCGGGGCTACCAAGTGAATTCCAGGAAAGGTGCAAAGCTACACAGAGAAACCCCGTCTCGAAAAACAAAAGAAAACAAAAGAAAAAGAAAAAAAGAAAAAAGAAAATACAAACTGTTCCCAAATGACTAAGAATGCATACCACCAATTTCTTGTTTTGTTTTCCTTGTATCTTTTCCCCTTTATAAATTACGTTCTGCTATTGATTTCTAAATTTGAATTTCTTTATATGTCAGATACAGCTATGTAATCGTCAGATGCAAATACATTTCTCAGCATTGACTTAGCTGTGTTCTTCCTCTTGTTCCCGTCCCTCATCCTGCCCCCCAACCCCTACTCACCCCGTCCCCCCAACTCCTGCTCTTCTCGTCCCCCCAACTCCTGCTCATCCCATAACCCCAACCCCTGCTGCTCACCCCCCAAACCCTGCTCATCCCTTCCCCCCCTAACTCTTGCTCATCCTGACCCCCTTGACCCATGCTCATCCCGTCCCCTAACCCCTGCTCCTAGTTTACCCAGAAGATCTTATCTATTTCCCCTTCCTATGGTGATCCATGCATGTCCCTCTTAGGGTCCTCCTTGTTACCTAACTTCTCTGGGATTGTGGATTGTTGCCTGGTTATCCTTTTGATTTACATCTAATAGTCACTTGTGGGTAAGTACATACCATGTTTTTCTTTCTGGGTCTGGGTTACCTAACTCAGGATGGTTTTTTCTAGTTTTATCCATTTGCCTGCAAATTTAAGGGGGGTTAAGATCACGATGGGGAAACCCACAGAGACAGCTGACCCAAGTTGGTGGGAGCTCATGGACTCAGGACTGACAGCTAGGGAACCAGCATGGGACTGCTCTAGGCCCTCTGAATGTGGGTGACAGTTGTGTGGCTCGACTTGTTTGTGGGGCCCCTGGCAGTGAGACCAGTATTTATCCCTGGTGCATGAACTGGCTTTTGTTGGAGCCCATTCCCAATGGTGGGATACCTGCTCATCCTTGACGCAGTGGGGAGGGGCTTGGGCCTACCTAAACTTCTTATACCAGGCTTTGTTGACTCCCCAAGGAAGTCCTTACTCTCTCTGACAAGGGGATTAGGGGTGAGGTGGGGTGGAGATGGGGGCGCAGGTAGGGGAGGACCAGGAGAAGGAGAGGGAGAGGGAACTGTGTTTGGTATGTAAAATGAAAAAGAATTTAAATTAAAAAAAAAAAACAACTTTCTGCTCATGTAACTGGAAACAAAACTGGGTAGGAGAACATGTTTGACTCCCTCCCAGTCAGTAGCTTATCAGTCACAATACAGTTTAACTTTTTTAACTGTCTGATTTAAAGAGGAAGAAACTGTCTGATTTAAAGAGGAAGAAAATCATACTACCTGCTACATACCCCAGCAATTCCCATAATTCTAGCTTAGTATGGTTGAATGTATTGCCTAGGTCATGAGCTTCAGAGTCAGAACATACTCAAGTCAAGCATAAATTATCAGCCATTTCAATGGTGCCTTGATATGTCATTATTTTTCATAGAAAAATTCTGATGCTATGCTTTTTACTATAAAAAAATGATTAATATGACGGTACACTGTCACAGTAGAAACCAGTGAACAAAAGAGTGATTCCCAACTGAGGGCTGGGTAGCCATCCATAGTATATTTGTCAATGTCTGGAGACAGTTTTGGTTGCCACAGCTAGAAAGTGTGGCCTCATAGACATAGGTTCTGTAATTATTAACAAATGCCTACAGTGCACAAGAGAGTCCTCACAACTGTCAATTATCTGGCAATATGTGTGACTAGGGGTTAGGTCTGTCAACTTTCCAAACTCAATTCAATTAAAAAGGCCTGATAACAAAAATTCACTCACACTGTCCCTAAGACAAATTTGAGTGTATAATTATATTCAATTCAGATTATTAATATAAACATGTGCTTGCACTAATGATTACCAGGCACCATGTATAACTGTCCTATGTGATAAGTGATCTTCACTAAATATCACTAGTGTATGTTATATACAGATGTATAGGATACAAATAAAAATGCTATAAATCTAGAGATATTTTGAGTGTACTGTGTGTATATGTGGTAGATGTGGCTATGCATAAGTATGTTTGCATGTGTTTGTGTTAATGTGCATATATCTGTATACACATATGTATGGAAGCCTAAATCTTTCAAGATTATATATTGAAGAAACGTCTCTTCTTTGAACTCAGAGTTCAATGACTCAGATTAAACTTTTGAAATGTCAGCAGAAGTATAAGCAATGTATGGTATTATTTTAATTTACAATAGCTGCCTTCTTATTTAAGATTATTCATATTATTGTGTTAAGATGTTTATTTGGTTATCAAAGAAGAAAATAATTGCAATCATAAGCATTTGTTACCATCATATCTGTAGAGACTATCAAGAAAATTAATTTGAGTGTTTTATTCTGTGACCTATCTACAAGCATATTCCCCATAAGTCATGATCCTTAAAACATTATGAATGCTCCACAAAGACTTTCTTCCAGAGCTCTTAGCAAAATAAATTTAAAATCAATAATACAATGAAATTAGTCTTCAAATAGTTGGAGACAGATTATAGTTGAATGTGATATAAAGCTAGTAATCAAATTATTTGAAACTATTATCTAATATGGAATAAAGACTTAATATGAAAATGCATGCAGTGGTTCCAATATGTTTAAGAGCAAAATGATACCACCATCAGCAGCAGCACCACCACCACCATGATTCTCTACCTCAGAAGTCATGAAAGTAGAATTTATAATTCATTTACATCTGTTTGAGTTCATTGAAACTTGTCAGGCTGAATTCCTTGCTGTCATGGCCATTTATTATTTTCTCTTCTTTCCTTTCATTAGTTCCTTTGCTTATTCATTCAACAAATATTTCTGAGCCTGGTGCTGGATATTGGCATACACTAAGACAACCGAGATTGGATTCAGTTTCTGCTCTCTAGTAGCCTTCATTCTCTCAGGGAGACTGGACATTACTGAAATGATGGAATAAATGATACGGTGGTTGTAAATCTGTTTAGGAGTTCGAGTACAGTGATGTGGAGTCAGAAGTAAATACTTTTATGAGAAAGAGATGCTTGTGTTGGATACTAGAGAAGAAAAGAGAATTAAGAGGTAGGGGGAAAGCCTTCAAAGGCATAGAGTGACACACACTCTGCCTCTATGCTTGGTGGGAATAAGGCAAATGCTAGCAGCTCTACAAAGGCCAAGAAGGCTAGCATCTAGAGGGTGGGTACCGCACAGTAACCATATTCACAGAGCATATGTGCCTGATCTAAACCTTTAAACATGGTGATTCACCTAGACTTCAAAAATTTGTAAGGTCCATTCCAACCAGCTTCCAGAGAAGGCAAAGCATTTCTATAGGGCACAGCTATTAGGCAGCAAGGATGGAGTCTAAACTGGTAAAATTGTGGGTTGTAGCCTCCCTCCACCCTCCACCAAAGTGACTAAGGACTTATCCTGGATCAATCCACACTAGAATCTGATGATTTTAATTTTTTTCTTTAGTTTGAGAGCAATGGAGAACACTACGAATTTTTACTTCTTGATAAGAAGTGGACAAGTTCTGATTTATGCTTAAGAAAACAAAAAGCCCAAACAAACAAAACCACAATAGTTCTACCTGCACTGTGTAGTTACTGACTAAAAAAACATTGGTTGTTTGAGTGATTGAGGATATTGTAGCAGTAGTAATGGTATCATGTAGTAACAGTGGTATGTGTGCATCCTGACTCATCTGTAAACTAAATACTGAGTATGAGTGTCAGTGGCAAGGCACTCATTTCCACATTTATTACTCAAAACTCATTTGATTGACAATTAACTGGCCCATTATATTAGATTTAAGAGTAAGCAACCTGTATCTATCAATTATAGATTATTGCCACTCCCCCAAAGCAACAGTAAAACTCATTTCCTAGATTAAAAAAAATGATATCTATGGTGGTGTTAATGGACATTGATTCATTTTGAGACAGGTTTCACTCTGTAGCCCTGACTGGCTTGGAACTTGCTATTCAAAATATACTGACCTTGAATTCACTAAGATCCTCCTGCATCTGCCTCATAAATGCTGGGGTTAAATGCATGTACTACCATGTCTACACTGATTTTTTTGCACATTTTTACATAAAATTTGAAATATATATGAGTGTACATGTATAAAACATTACAAATACAATGATGTGGCTCTGTTGTTTTAAGTGACAATCTGAAAAATTAATTGCAAACAGCTACTGTGCTTAGCTCCCCTGGAAGAGCATAGTAGATTGAATGTCTAGCACAGATGAAAACTGGAGATAGTTTCTCCTCTGGAAATGATGGAGCCAGCATTTAAGCCCAGGCACCTGCCACTATGTGATGATGTTCAAGGCAAAGTATACACAAAATACAATCATTCACCCAAAATAGATAAAAAACATTTAAGTGATCCCTGTATCTCCTATCAATTACACCCCAAGATTTTACTTATTTGTTTTTATTTTATGTATATTGGAGTTGGTATGCATCAATGTCTGTATATCACATGTATACCATGATCATAGAGGTCAAAAGAGAGCATTGAACCCTCTGAATCTGGAGATATGAATGCTTGTGAGCTGTCTAGTGGTGCTGGGAATCAAACGTGGTTCTCTTGAGGAGAAGCCAGGCCTCTTAACCACTGAGCTATCTCTCTAGCTCCCAACTCATGATGTTTATAATTATTTTTTTTTTTCCTTTCAGGTAGCAGCTTTAGAAGACTCAGAAATCCTAGTGCACAGGAAGACCGACAGAAGACTAACAGTGCTTCTAAAACATAAATGATGCGCACAAGAAACCTCAGAATCCCTAAATCAGATTGTGAGCATGTGTGTGTTCATCACCTTCAGAGTGTGCTGTCTGTAAACAGCTGGAGGTGCTCCCAGAATCAGTCCTCAAGACAATATGGAACAGTTTCAACCAAGAATATCCATAGAAAATGACATCTGAACCAGTCATTCAAAAAGCAAAACCCAAAACCTTTGAAATCTTTGAAATTCAATTCTTGAACATGCCTAGAATGCCTAGAACCCCCCTCACCCCTTTTTCATCCTTTTCTTGTTCAGGAAACCACTCAAAATTTTCTAGACGTATTCCATGAATCTGAAACAAAATACTATTTCTTACACTGGATTTGTTTGAAGGATATTATTTTCCAAATATTTGTCACCATTTGTAAGTAAAATAAAATATAGGGGGTTTCATACTAAATATGTTTTTTTTGCTGTTCCCAGAAGAAGAATTAAGCAATTCATACCAAATAAATTCCTTTTTACATTTATTAAGTATTAATTCTGCTGAGACCTCTCTTAGAGCTACAAAGATGGATTTAACTATTCCAAAGCTTGCTATGACTTTAAAATACAGAGAAACCCTCTTTATAAAATAGAATAGCCTTGATTGATTAGTATAATTTGTTACATTGGAAAGAAATAATCAAAGAAAAATATTTCCAGTTAAGAAATGGGAAAAGTTATCAGATGCCAAAATCTAATATCCATATATTTGTATTATTTCCTAATTAGCCTTAAGAGCAAAACGATAAATAAATCCTTAACTTTTCACCCAAGACTTTAGAGAGTACTGTAGTTTTTGGAAAAAGTTTACACAGCCTTGTACCAATATTCAAAACCTATGGGCAGAACCTTGAAGAAAAATGTGAATGATATTGTTCTGCTGGAGGAGGAAGGAGAGTTATAATTTTAGGGGGCAGTGGTCCACTGGGCAGCTGCCCAAAATCATGCAGAAAACACTAATTAGACTCAGCAAGTTATTTTTTAAAAATTACATGAAATTGGGAAAGGGTTGCATTCTGATGGAGAGAGAATCTGGAAAAAGTTGGGGAAGAGTGGGCGAGTAGATATGATATGATATATATATATATATATATATAT